>JAGDQP010005609.1:0-56891 GCA_022664845.1 Lepisma saccharinum
ACACTAAAATTTTGAAAATCGATATAGGTCCCCATATCCGAAGTTGTCCCAATTTTTCACTACTTTTACCATCTGATTTGGTCTACGCTGTAGTCACCTCCGTACCTATGTTGCAGATTTGTTACATCGATTTCATTGACGTGAATCCCTTCGTAATTCCTCCAATTTCAAAATCTACTTGCATCCATGCAATGCGAAGGTCAATGCGAACGACCATAAGATCTATGCATCTCCGTGCAGGTCTTTAAGGGCCTTCCACTTTTCGCACATCTCAATAAAGGCGATATCGGGCGGCATGTCATAAGCTTAAGTCATCCCCTGATATTTTGAAATGACCCCTCCGATTTTTTAACCTCGCACCGTCGCTGCGTAGACCTCAAGGATTAACAGTCAACATAAGTCAGAAATGGGTCGCACAGCATTAACAAGCATGAAGAAGTAAGGACTGAAAAATTTGTACGTATTGGTTTAGACTGGAAGTACCCAATCGAGTTTAATTGTTTGCTCTCGTATTGGTTTAGACTGGAAGTACACAATCGAGTTTAATTGTTTGCTCTGGTGTCTAACTTCAGACTTTTTATCGAACACTCCGGTATCACTAAATTTAGAGCTCACTGGATAACGCTGATATGCATTCATATGACACGAGAAATTTAATGGCATCTGATCAATCTATGGAGGGGTCCGATCGCAAAACCCTGCAATGCGGGGGGCGCGACAATTCCAAAGGGAGCAATGACTGTAGCCTCTTAATGGACAGAATCGACCTCCGACCTTGGGGGAGGTCACATAAAATGTAGTTACGACCCTGATAATATGCACGTTCAAAAGATTTATTTGTAAATCATGTGTGATAAAGTTTTTCCCTGCCTACAAGCAGGGGTTCAGCTAGAATTTTGTTTGAGGGCTGCGAAGTCAGAATTGGGAGTGTAAGTGGAGTTTTGAACGGTTTCTATCGACTTTTTACCGTAAAAAATTTAAAGTTGGGGTGACACCTCCCCCCCCCCCCCAAGAGGGTTCTGGCGGAAACCGCCTATAAGAAACCAAGTAAATGAGGTACCGTGGAATCTTCCCACTTCCCCGCCCTCTACAAATAATGTCCTGCTTACCTCCGTAGTACAGTTCTAAAATCCGCGACCGTATCCACTAGACCCCCCGAAGTTCGTACAAGAATATCGTTAAACACAAATTAACACTCAAACGCTTCTGCCACGTTTACGATATTTTGTCTTTCCATTTGTACATTATCGTAAAATGCTAATTTGCTAAATTTCACAGAAATGGATGACGTCTGTACGCTAATTTTGATCAAATTATTCACATTACAAAGAAGGCTTGTTATTACTGCTTGCGCGCGAAAATGCTTGTCAGTACAAATGCTCAGATAAGTGCTATATAACTATATATCGATATCATATAAAATACAAATGTATCTTACCTTTGCTCCTATTTGATTTCCACATTGCCCAGCTTGAATGTGTACAATTTCACGCATTCTGACCGGTACTTCAACAAGCAAATAGCCGAGCGAATAATCTTTATGTAAAACAAGTGATTTGAAGAAATTCCTTCCACGACCACCGCGCTACTGCAGGTTGTTGTAGAATAATCACATGACTAGCAAGCTTCACCCCCCACCACCACCACCACCACCACCACCACCTACCTGATGTGTTGAATAATGAATTCTCCCTCTCATTGTTGAACTTGGCGTTCAGAGTCTTGAGCAGTGTTGCAGACGTTTGAAATTACTTTTTGTTTTTTGAAGATTTAAAATTTCCCTTTTCAATCTCATTTTTCATTCCATGTTATTTACATACATACACGAGTAACTTAATGTTCTCTTGTTTTCTTCCATCAGTTATTAGCTTAATGTACTTTGCACACACACTAATACGGTACTTTATGAAAAACATATAATGTTATTAGCAATATGAATGGGTCTCTCTTCACATAATTTAAGGCAAAACCAATCTATCAACACGCTAATGAACCAAGTAGCAACCAACACAACCCTGAATCTTGGAGCAGTGACGCCAGCCAAGGCACTTTATGACTAAATGTAGTCAATTCGGCATCTCAATTACCTACGAAAGAATCAATCCTTCGATTGTTGATATAAGGTCCACTTTCTACATTTTATCTTGTCACTAAATTTGTCAATTGTTAATTTAGAAAAAAAAAAGAGGATAACACCAGGAACTGCGCCACGATTTTCTGTTTGGGGGATGTAAATTCAAACTTAGCAGGGTGTAACTGGAGTTTTGCACGGTTTCTATAAATGTTGATGGCAAAAACTTGGGAGGGCTCGAGAATTTGGGGGTTGAACCCCCACAGCTTTGGATCTGGCAGAATCAGTGGTAGCGCAGTAGCTTGGTACAAAAATATTTCTATTGTGGATGATGCCAGAATGAAATTTTGCACATTTATTAATGAAAAAAAAAATATTGGATGAAAATCCACGTGGACACAAAACTGACGATGGCCCTGTCGGGTATAATTCAAGATGGCGGCTAAAACTTAAAATAATCTAATTTTTCCGTTCTTGTGGTCAACTTCTTACTTCCTTGATATGCTCAATTCAAATAAAGTGTTTTTAAAATATTTAAGTAATAGATTTTCAAATATAAAAGAAGTTTGGCATATTTATTTCCATCTTAAGGTAAAATTGACTACGCAAATTACTGTATTAACCTTGAAAGAAACTGTTTCTTCCACTTTGAATTACGTGTTTTAATCATGGCAGAACGCATATTTAAATTAAAGATATCGTTCCAGACACTTGCTGCTTCAATTTCTTAAAGCTGTGCACTTGAAGTTTAAATGCAATCTCAATTTTTAAAGATAAAATTTTCTGTCCACCAACCTCAAAACAGGTACAAATGTATGCCAGAATTATTGGAATAGAATTAATGTGGATATCGTCTAATATTTGTATGGATGCAAAGAAATATGATTTTTTGCTAAAAAAAAATGTATTTCTAAGTAATTTAATATTGTATATCATTTACATTATAGGCAATATTGTAACCCTTAACTGTGCTGGTGGTGTATCTGAATACTCCATGGCTTTTTTTCCTTAACATATTTTCGTCCTCCTCAGTAATTTCAACTGTGAGTGTGCTCTTCCACTTGGAGTGGTCAACGCATCCTCTTGAATTTTCTATCTAACAATAATATTAATGGGATACAAGAATGCCGCAGGAGCATAGTTACGTCAGCTCTTCTTTATAGTCTACAATTTGACATTTCCATAATTTAAAGTACTAGTTGCTTGTATTTTAATGTATATCTTAGTGTCGTTATATCAGAAACATACCGGTAGTTGATAATTACTAGACCTTCGGATGAAGTAGAATCAAATGTCGATAATGATTTCCACATAAACAGTCAATCATCTGATTAGGAACAGAGTGAGAAAAATATCATCTGATGATGACAGTTGATCTTCAGCAGAGTTTTTGTTTGGCAAGAAAAAAATGCTTTAAATTGAACAAAACTGCTAAAGAAACGTTCCAGGTCTTCTAAAACAGGGTGTCCCAGTCGTACACACAAAACTTCAGGAGATGATTTGTCTCACCAAAATAATAAAAGTTCCTATAAATATGGGTTCGATTTCGCTTCGTTTTAGAGAAACAGCTTTTCCAACGTGGAGCCCACAGACGACGCCTTACAATGGGAAGAAAACGAGTAGGCCTAATTCTGAATAAATCAGAAACGATACATTGAATGATAATTTCGCTTGCCGAAATTTGTTTCTAATAACATAATGCAGAAGCTGTCACCGGACTCTCAGTATTGCCAACCTGGTATAACATTTTTCAAACGGTATGATGTCGTTTTATTGGGTTTTGGCATCCTCTAGTGATGATAAACAACCTACATAAAGCACATATCGATCTGTTTATGGATGAAATATCTTGGGAAAGTATGTAGTTTGTATAAAATGGTGAAAATCTTTCTGTCTTATACATAGTTTGCAACACTGTGGTGAGTGCTCCTCGTATGTCATTTACTATCAGAAATAGAAAAATAACATGGAAAACTACAAGAAAAGTGTTTCCAACATTATCGCCTAAGAAAGAACACACATATTTTATCCCAAGTAACATGCTTCGTTGGGCCTTTGTACGGTATTATGTCGGCAACGTTGGTTTATGGTGGGTTGGATTTCCAATGAATGTCCAACCACAAAAGCATCAAATTAGCCAATAGTTGGCCCAATGTCAAGAAAACTATCAAAAGACCAAGGTAACAATAAAGGTATGCAAGTTGGGAACATTTTAGGGGTTGATACAACGTAAAGCCAACCACAAAACCCAATATGTAGCCCAATGACAAGAAAACTAACAAAAAGCGAACGTGAGACGCAATGCAAACCATAAACAATGCGTTAAAACATGCATTGGCCAATGCTTGTTATTATAACAAAAATACAACACACACGTGTATGTACGTTCCTGAATCGATTTTGTTGTCAGTTTGAACGAGAAAGTATCTTATCCAACGAACATCAATGCGCTAATATGACATTTGCTTGAAAATCAAATCAGGAATTTGTATATAATATGAAAAACATAAAAAAATAAAAAGGGAGTATGGATATACACAGTAAAAAATAGCTGTGTTAATTCAACACAATGCGGTCTCCCAGCGTGACTACCACTTTTGTGTGTTAAATCAACACAACACACGGTGTTGATTTCGGTACTGGGAGAAAAAAAAATACGGCTGCAGCTAGATTTGAACATGAGTTGCTCAGTTAGAAGTTAAGCGTCTTACCGACTTCGCTAAATCGTCAGACAGAAAAAGTACTAGATTGAAACAATATAGAGGATAAAACAATCTTGCTGAACCTCAAACACAAACAAAGTTACTCTCACGACTTCTGCCATGGTTTAATCACTTTTCCATTGGTCAATTAGGGATCACAATCCCCATTTAGTGAGAATATGTTGCATTTCTATTAAAGCAAGCGCAGCATTTGACATGTTGTTACGATACGAAAGCAGTAATGCTGCTGAAGTGTTTGGCTGTCGCCATCTTGCTTGCTTTCATAGAAATAGAATTCTCAATGACTGGGAATTATGGTTCTCAATTGACAAATAGGAAGTGATTTAACCATGGGATAAGTCGTGCAAGTAACTTAGTTAGTTTTGGGGATTCAGCAACATATATTTGTACCCATACACTGTTTAAATCTATAGTGTAGTCGTTTAATTCTAGTGGTGTTCCTAAATATCGTTTGCATCTAGTGCATTTCCTATCTGACGATTTAGACAAGTCGTTAAGACGGTCACCTTCTAACTGAGCAACCCATGTTCGAAATTCGCTGCTGCCGTATTTTTTTTCTCCCAGTACCGAAATCAACACCGTTGTTGTGTTGATTTAACACACAAAAAGTGGTAGTCACGCTGGGACACCGCATTGTGTTGAATTAACACAGCTATTTTTTGCAGTGTAGTATGTCTTCTTGCCACAATAGGAAACATCTCCCAATTGGAAGACCAGCATAGTCGAGTGGTTGAGACGCAAGGAAACAGTTGAACGAGCAAACAATTATCACAATTTGTTCAGATGTAAAAAGGTAAACATGTTGGGTAAAATTATATATATCACATATCTTCTTATGACGACTCAAATGACCCTTTCCAGTATTAACATTGGGGGTAAGTACACTGAAACATAATATGTTGAACTCAATAATTTCCTGTTGAAATCTAAAATTGATGTTCCCATATTACATGAAGTAGACCCAGAAATAGAAAATGTGCACTCCTCTTATAATGTTTACAATAACTCTACATACAATAGACTAGATTCTGCTATTCTTGTAAAAGACAGTATTCCATAAAATATCATCCTAGTTGACGTATAATAGGTTGATATATATGAAATTACCATAATAAATTGTTACGCGTACTCGAGCTGTAGCCAAAGGAGAGAACGTAATGATTTTTTTTTGCTTCAAAACTATCCCCTTATCTGAGTGGAGTGTATAATAATTTGATACTGGGAGGAGATTTCAATTCAGTACTTGAGAAGGAAGACCAAAACCACGATTCTAATTTTTGTCCGGCATTAAATGAAATCGTTAATAAATATCCTTTAACGGACATCAGGAGAAGCACAATATCCTTTAAATATCCTTTAAAGGACAATTAGCCGGATACACATATATTACTGGACAAATTCGTTCGAGAATAGATAGATTTTATATAATTCCAAATGAAAAAATGATGCATGGGAAAGGTATATTTCAAATGTACGAACAAATATTTGAAAATCCCGACTTTTGTAACATTTTTTAAACTAAATGGAAATACTAGGCAACACAGAAGAAACATTATAAAAGTTTCCTCGATTGATGGTGTGGTTATTGTAAATTAGAAATAAGAAAACTGTGTCGTTGGTATTCCTTTGAGTTAGAACGTGATCAGTGCAGAATATATAATTTTCATTATAGATGTCTGTTAGAAGCCCAAAAAGACGCAATTAATAATAGGGAACACATTTCATTGCTAAATAAATACAAAATGAAAATGTTAACCATACATCGAAAAAGACTGCGAGGTATTCAGCTTCGTTCCAAACTTCCAGTGTTTAATCATGATGATCAATGTTCACTTTCTCATGTTTTACAAGAAGTATATCGTGGAAAAAGAAAATTGATGACAAAAATTTGTGATGAAAACGATAGTATCTATGAGGGTACGTTGGACATTCAGAAAGTGTTCTGTGAAACTTATAATCAACAGTTCGGTCAAGAACGAGTTACAATTCAGGATGACAATTTTTTAGGACCTGTACCTATAGTTATTAATCAAAATTATAATGAAAATTTGACTAAACCCTTTTGTATTAGTGAGATTAAAAAAACCATTTTTCCTGCAAAGAAATACAAATCCTCGGGAGAGGATGGGCTTCCCAACACTATTTATCAAAGGTTTTAGTATTTAATAGGAGATACAAGGACAGATATAGCAAATGCATGGGTTATTCAAAATGAAGAAGTGAAAAGACCGAATCCTGCTATAATGGGTTTTGTACCTAAAATAACGCAACCAACCAAAGTGAACCACTACCGACCGATTTATCTCTTAAATAGTGACACAAAAATAATAAGTAAATGTATTCTGAACAGATTGTCACTACACATGGAGAGATTATTGGGTAACTTACAATTTGCAGCCATCAAAAGTAAGAGTATTTTTGAGTTATTACTTACTATCAGAGACTGTATTACAATCTCAAACGAGTGTAATTTAACTACCGCTTTTCTTAATTTAGATTTCCAAAATGCTTTCAATAATATTAACCACTCATATTTGTGGCAAGCATTACAATGATTTGGATTTGGCAAAATATTTATAAAATGGCTTAAGTATTTATATAAAGATGCTGTTACAAAATTAAATATAAATGGTCACATAACGTTACCCATTAAGGCAATTACCGGGCTACGTCAAGGCTGCCCTTTAAATTTGCAATTATTTATTTTAGCATTAGCACCATTTTTATATTTGATTCAGCAGCAGTTAACTGTGTTAACTATTAAAGGTATGTGGTTTTGCAGATGATGTGACATTCTTTATATCTTCTTTAGAAGATTATGAGAAAATGCTAACATGTATCAAGACATATGAGCAAGCATCAGCTTCTGTATTGAATTTTCAAAAATCTAATATATTAGTGTTAAATAATAAAATTGAATTCACAATTAATGTACAGATATCGATAGAAGACCGAGTAAAAATACTTGGTATATATTTTTCAAAAAATATTACAGAGACAGTTCAATATAATTATGGTTTGCTTATTAATATGATACGGCATCTCAGTTTTTGGAATCTAAGTAGAGTATTATGTTTATATTCTCGTACAAGATATTTGAATATGTTTATTTTAAGCAAACTTTGGTATTCAGCAAGTGTATTAGAAATCCCCAAAGTAGATGGTAGAAATATCAAAGTATATGTGCATGTTCTATGGCGAAACAATGTATTTTGAGTTAGATACACTGATGTTTGTCAATCCGATGAACGTGGTGGATTGAAACTAACAAATATCTACTACAATACACAAAGTGTATACATACGAAGGTTAATTGCCTTATTAAAAGAAAAAACGATAATATAATGAAAAGATTAGTGAGCTATTTTGTTAACAGCCGTGACGTCACCTTTCCTTTAGCTACACACGATTTGCCACAAAGTTGTGTTTATTTGCGAACTATCTTGACTGCTTATTTTTATACACAAATAATCCGCGATGTTGTTAACATGACGTGTAAGCAATGGTACGAATATTTTCAGTCAACATTTTGGCACGCTACCTACCAAATTAGAAGAAAAATTACCACATTATAACTGGTCACAGATCTGGCACAATGCCAATGTAAGAGGTATTGGAGCGAAAGAAAAAGTAATTTGCTTCATGGTCATTCACAATATCATAGATTACTTACTTACTCTATGGCTTACGGAACTCGCAAGTTCATCGCCGTAGTACCAAACGTTTGCCATCGGGATCTATCCTGTGCAAGATCAAGACAGTTTTCCTCACAAACACCTACTTCTCAAAGATCCCTTCTAATATTTTCTTCCCAACGTCATCTCGGTCTTCGCAACGGTATCTTTCTCTCCGGCTTTGAAACCAAGATGGAATATAATCATCGTTTTTCCCCATCAAAGTTACATGGCCTGCCTATTTTATTCATCGTGATTTCATTATTCTTACAACATCTGGTGAGTCGTACAGTCCGAGAAGCTCTTCGTTATGCAGTCTCCTCCATTCTCCAGTTATCTGGTCCAGTTTCGGTCCGTATATCTTTCTCAAAATCTTATTTTCAAACACTCCTGATTTATGTTCATCTGCTAGGGTCGTACTCCAACTTTCGCAACCGTAAAGTATTACCGACAGAATAACCGTTCTGTATATTTTCAATTTCAACTTCCTTGATATTAATCGCGAGGTGAGGGTTTTCTGGACTGAATAGAAACATGCATTGTCCGATAATAAACAACTTTTTATTTCTTCCTTGACCTCGTTTTTACTTGTTATGTATGCTCCCAGGTATTTAAATTTGTTAACTTTCTCAATGTTCTCATCCTTAATTGTTATGTACCTATTTCCGTTATTCCTTGTATTCCGACTTGTTATCATGTTTTTTTTTTGTTTTTTTTTCTCTATGTTTACCTGTAGATCTATCTCATCGCACGCTTCTACTAACACATCGGTGTTACTTTGTAGTGCCTCTACATCTTCCCCTATTAAATCTACATCATCCGCGTACTAGAACTGTTGATCCAAGTCATTCAACGAAAGTCCCTTTTTGTCCTCTTTTATTTTTAAAATCGCATAACGTTAAACAGTAGTGGTGACAAGGCATCGCCTTGTTTCAATCCATTGCGAATCTTGAAACTATCTGACATATTTTTGCTTATCCATACTCTGCTTGTGGGGGTCACTGAGACACATTTTTGGAGGTTGAACAAGTTTATTCGGAATTCTAAATTGTACCAGAATACTGTATAACTATTCCCTTTTAATATAATCATAAGCTTTCCTAAAATCAATGAATAGCTGGAGAACAGTCCCATTGTATTCCCATTTCTTTTGCAAGATTTGTCCCAAGGCGAAAATCTGGTCCAACGTGGATCTATTTCTTCTAAATCCACATTGGTGATCTGTAATTATTTCATCTACATATACGGCTAAGCGAGTTAGCAGTATATTGCAATATCATAGATACAAAATGTAAGAGACATAAGTGTGGGCTAAGCCCAGAAAAAAATATGTATACAGTGTGGCGCAGACGATACCATAGAACATCGCATGATATCATGTACTCACAGTCAAGTGATATGGTATAAATTACAAAAGTTTCTGGGATATGTGACAAGGCAACCACCCGCAGCAATTAAAATTATAATGATTACTAGACCAGATCATGCCTTTTTCCCACAAAGAATAATGCGGTAAATTGGTTCACTGCACAAACATTAACCTATATCATGTCGATTGAATATGCACTTGATCCAATTTTGTATATAGATTATTTAATGAGGAAGTATTCATTGTTACCGTGTGAGATGATAATAAATAATTATGCTAGATTTATAGAACATACTTTGAATAAAGAAGTAGGATTGTAAAAAAAAAGATCAAAACATGTTATATAAAATGTGTAGTTAACAGTAAGGAAATGTATTAGAGAAATAGAAAAAAAAAGTATTAAGAAAAAGAAAGTGATTAAGGCATCAGACTTTTAAATCTCGTCGCTGACCGTCGAAGGCACGCATCTCATGCACTGAAGAACTTTTCACCGAAGGAACGTGTAACAGCGAAGGCAATACAAAAATACCAACTGAATATGGATCAGCACTGCGTGCAATATATCTTCGAGAAAATAACAGTCTCACTTCTGGTCGAATATTTTGCTCGTCAGATGGTCATGGAATTGTTGACATTTCGTTTGCAATTTACGAAGGAGCCTCGGTTGGTGCATCGTTGAACCGTTGGTGGAACGTTCTGTTGGCCTGCTTTTGAGTCATTGTCGTTGCCAATATTATTCCAACATTAGACCAAGTCCACATTGAAATTACAATTCAGTTAATCCTACGTTGGGCATCACCGTTCAGGCCAGCGTTATGGCCAACGGCCATTTAGTACGTAGGGCACACCGTACTTGCCAACGTGAATCTAACGTAAAAACATACGATCAGATTTTCGTTGGCCCAAACAAAAAATGCTAATTGGGATGTAAACTATATGTGGCGGGTCAGATTAGACAATCTGATGTAACGACATTTTTTTCTCATGCAAACTTCGCAAACCACGAACGGAGTCTGATATCACTAGCTGCTTATCTTCTGATGTCTATAACAATCGTGATAGTGAATCTAGTAATTCATGTTACACGTCTATTGTTATAGATGGTGCTGCCCTTGTAACTACATTATCTTATTCCTGGTTCATCTAAAACATTTCGAGAATTTAGCATCCAAAGTATTTATACCTGTCGTAGAATATCACTACAGAAATTTGATAGAGTTGATGCAATATTTGATAGGTACTTGCCAAGAAATCTTAAGGCTTGCATTTGTTTGAAACAAGGTTCTGGAGAAAAGATAATCAAAAGAACAACGTCGTTTCCAACGGTATTTAGGAAATTTCAGCAAGTTGATGAAAATAAAAAGCAACTCTTCCACTTACTTACTTCTGAAACTGGATCATTGAAACTGTTTGCAAAGTTGTTATTTCCGTAGGATCCTACTTTAACAACAGCCAATTGGCCCTTTGTTCACGTGAAGAAGCTGATACAAGAATTCTTCTCCATGTGAAAGATGCAGTTTTAGGTGGTCACAAGATTGTTGTAATTTCAGCAGTAGGTTCTGACGTAGTAATTATTGCTGCAGCAACCCCTGAAGGAATTGAAAATTCTTGGTCTATAAACATTGTACTTTATTTACGGTGTTGGAAAAAACAGGAAACATTTTTCACTGAGTGATATCTGATAGACTATGTTACAGAATGTATCCTCTGAAACTTGTGAAGCATTACCATATTTCATTCTTACACAGGTTGTGACACAGTGTCTTCGTTTTGGAATTAGGAAAACTAAAGTATTGAATGTGTGGAAGAAAATACAAAAAATAACAGATATCTTTGTTCGATTGTCTGCCTCATTTGTTATATCGAATAATTTCGATCCCACAAAAACAGTTAATGAATGCAGGATGAAATTTTTCTCACAGAAGAATAGATCTTTTGAAAATACACCTCCTATACTAAAGAAGAAGAGGAAAAGAAGAATAAGGTAGTTAGATAGGTTGTGTTGCCAGTGCGTTTTAAGGATGCGATAGAAAGTCTTTGAACAATAAAAATCCAACGCCTGGCAACACTTCGACTTCTTCGGCTGAAAAAATGACGTCAGTATATTTCCGAATCAATGTCGCGTACGCTAGAACATGAACGTATGACTTTCAGTACGCGACAGCAGGAAACGTAATCGTAGTTTCATAAAAGCTCCCATTTTGTTCTCTGTTTTGCAAAACACGCTGTTTACGCTTCTCTCATTATGCGCGTAGAAACGCTTGTGCATAAAAGGGGTCTCAAAGCTACTAACTTTGTGAGTTTTTGATGAAAGCAATATAACTTGTTAACAAAATTATCACGTTACCCATGTTTTGCCAAGCCTATTTTCGCCTGAAACAATCTAAATTAACAATAATACATTAAATTCTAGTTTTTCTTTCTGCTTCAAGCCTTTAGACCTATAAAGTTCATTTAGAAAGTATCTTTTGCCTAGACAAAAATCTAGTGTTTACGGAAGAGAATTGAAGACTGTAAAGTAACGCTCGTTGAACTAAGCGCAATCTCTAGATTTGGAGGTAGGAATAATATTGTTAAAAAAATATTTTTTCAGATATTCTTACGCTCAAAAGAGGCAAGAAAATATTGGTCTTTACTTTTCCCTGCATTATTGTATAAAGAAATGTAGTGGCATCAAGTATCTTCTCTGTATCGATGTTTTTTCAAATCAAGAAATTTCAAAATGTTGTTATTTTCATACCTCAGATTTAGTGTCCTATGTGCTACAATTGAGATAATGAAATTTGAAACTTCTTAAAATTAAAGTATAATGCTAGCAGAGACCATATACCAGTTTTTCATAAAATAAAATAGCTGAGCAAAGCAAATACGTTTTACTTAAAAACTAAAAACGTGTAATAGTTTGGCCAACTAACAACTTGGCTTCATCAGAGACACTAAATCACATAAGCAACACAATTTCTAGCGAGACAGCCTGATTAACCCCCTACCAGCCAATCCCGTACCGGCTAGACAAAGTGAACTTTTAATTAGCAACAATCACTGATTCCCTCTCCCCCCGTGTTCCTACTACATCTAAGAATACGATCCCAAAATAAGCCTTGTCATGTAGACATTATTTCAAAACTGATATAAGAAAATTAAGTAAAAAGAGAGAAAAACAAAAGGAACACTAAACTAATCATAATAAATAAATAAAAAATCTACGTTTTACACGAAAAATACAATTTATATTTTAAGACTCGATAATAATTGTCCCACTATGCATCAATTTTAAGTCCCAAATTCCAGTTCATCGCTTTTCCACCTTTCACTTCTATAAATATTGCTTCTTACCATTTTCAGACGGTCCTTCTATCTTCCTGTCCCAACACTTTCACTTCATTCCAATCCACTAAATGTCCTGTGTCCCTTATATGTTTGTATATAGCATTTCTGTCCCTCTCCAACCTAACATCATCTTTATGTTGTTTTATCCACTCTCTTAATCGTTTACCCCACATAGCACATTTCACAATCATCGCACTGGACTCTATAAATTACTCCCTTTTTCTCCATCATTCCCTCCTCCTCTTCTTCTCCTTTCGCTTTTCTACTCGTCTCTCTTATCACCTCCAGTAGCCTCTTGCTTCCTTTTCTGTGCGTTGAAATACCTCACATCTTCTTTAGCATTCTCTTTATCACTTTTGTTTCCTCTTATATACCCTCTATCCCACGCCACAATTTCTTCTCTTCTTCTCTATTTTCATTTTGTTCCGCTCTTTCTTCTCTTCCTTGTCTCTTAGTCTCTCCTTTCCTACTGTAGTTCAACACCCTCTTATCATATCCATTTTTCCTTAACTGGTCATGAAAAACTTATATGCCTTTTTCTGCTTTTTCTTTTTCAATGTTGACCTGCCTAATTCTTTCTTCCATGTTGCTTATGAAGTTTCTCTTCGTCGAGTAATCCACATCACTCCCAGCATGGCAATAGTTCCCGGACGCACAACTTTTTTGGTACCATTCCGTGTATATCTTTCCTTCCTTCTTCCTTATTTTCATATCTAAAAATCCAATGGTATTATCCTTTTCCACTTCCACTCCAGTTCTATACCTTTTCTTTATTTTCAATTTCTTTTACAAATTTCTCCAATTGTCTTTGTGTGCCCTTCCATATCGCCAAGCAAGCGTCAACATATCTACTACGATATACTAACTTGTCCTCTCCTTTTTACTGTACCTTCTTCTCCCGTTCATTCGTAGCAATCTCGACCAGAATTTGACTTAAACTTGACCCTATGCTCTGCCCCTCCTTAATTCTGACCAACTTATCATCTACGACACAATAACTATTCTTCCTCATAGCTCTCAGAGCCTCTTTGAGCCCTTCCCTACTCCAGTCATTAATCCTATTATCCTTCATATATTCTGTTATGCCCCTCACTATGTTTTTTTCTTCTTAAGCTTGGGAACATGGCTTTTACATCTACACTGAACATGATCGCGTTAGCTCTCATTAATCTTCTTAATTCTTCTTTTCCTCTTCATCTTCTTTCTCTTTTCTTCCAACTACTCCTGCGACATGTAATGTGTGTACAAAAGAAAACGCTTTGCAACCGTTTTGTTTTGTATAAGGACTAAATGTCTCAGCTGTTTAAGAAACTGGCCTCTTTGCGTTATTTCTTAATAACTGGAACTAAACTTAATACTGACTTTAGAGAAAGTTGTTTTATACTTTGTTCGTTTAGGCACTGAACCATCCATTTAAGTTATGGTTGTTACATCCAGAAGCGTAACTACTATGGTGCGAAACCCCGCAACGTGGGGGGGGGGCGACCCTTCCAAGGGGACCTTCACCCTAGCCTCCCAATGGTTCTAATCAACCTGCTCTTCATTTTTGCCTTAGTCGGAGAAATAATAAAAATAAACATGCCTCAATAGAAAGAAGCAAACTTTTGCTCATAATTTTCAGATTTCGGTGACTAAATCTATCTGAGGATTGCAACTTGAATCTTCGAGTCTCTTTTCCTTTACTAAGAGATGGTCTGACCTTGCAGGATTGGTTTATTACCCTTTGTAGGGAGGGGATTTTTGTAGGTCAAGCACCGCGAGCAATTTTGGCATAAGCCGATTCGGAACTTTTTTAAATCTCTCATCTGAAAATTGCCATTCCAAAATTTACAAGCACCAACGACATCTCCCTCTTCTCTTTCCGTACCCGTCCTTCTTTTCTTGTTATTCATAACTGAAGAGGGCCAGCCACCAACCTTAGGATCCAGGAGCAGGACCCACCCCTTCGCAAAACAATCCTCCAGAATGAATGCTTCGCCAAAGGAAAAGGCGAAAAAAAGTCTTTTATAGTTCTTACCATTTGTTTCGGCAAGCAAAAAGGCCATTTTGCAAGCAAATGAAGGAGAGTGGAAAGAGTGAGCGAGAGGGACAGAGAAGAGAGGGAACAATCACCCCCGGCTTCGGAGGGTCGAAGATGAAGAAGCCTGTTTGGTGGGTGGTAATTTTTTTGGTACATTTGCGCGCTTTCTTACCCGGTGAAACGAGGTACAAAAATGAAAAGTAAACACTAATGTCAACTTGCCTTGTCAACACTTTTTTTTGTAAGTTTCACGTTTCAAATGCTTCCCACAGCTACAGTAAACACAACTAAACTAAATTGGAAGGAAGGGACTTTACATAACTTTTGTATTCTTTTCGTAACTGAGACCAATATTTTTCAAACTTAGGGAAGTCGTCGTGTAAAAAAATAATTTTGATAAACCGGAGCCTAGAGCGCACTTGAATAAATAATTCAACTAAGATCCTTATACCGTACATAACATAATTATTAATTCTTACAGCTTTTTAAATGTCATGCAATGTTATGGACACATGTTACATACACCATTGAAACGAATGATAGCGTTTTTGTCTAATTTCCTTCTTTCTATCTTCCCCGCCTCTCTCTTTTTTCTTTCATTTTTCTCTCTTTTCGTGTGTGTGTTTTCTAGTTACCCTTGGTTTGGTGTGACAAACAGTTGGAGACTTAATTCCTTTTTTCACAAGAACCTTGTGTTAGGTCATTATGAAATTAACACAGAAAAATTGACGACAGCCCCGACCGGGACTCGAACCCGGATCTCCTAGTTGCCGACCGGGTATGTTGTCCATTATACCACCACGGCACGTCAATTCGTAGAGACATATACACAGAGAATTGACGTGCCGTGGTAGTGTAATGGACAACATACCCGTCCGGCAACTAGGAGATCCAGGTTCGAGTCCCGGTCGCGACGGTTGTCATTTTTTCTGTGTTAATTTCAATTGGATACTTGTTTCGAGCTCATCCTCATTCCCAAACACCAATTCACTTCAGAGTATAAAGAATGGTTGGGTTTTATAATTATTGGCTTTTTCCGGTGGCCGATATCCAGAGATTTGCCAGTATTTTCAAGCTGATGATGTGTGTTTGCTGTTGGGGTGGGGAAGGAAATGAAAATTTGGAATTGGATGTGACGTAGGGACGATTTCTACCATTGACAGCAAAGTTTGTTTCTCAATCGTTTGAAGTTGTAAAATGTGTGCGTGTTACTGTAAAATCTTTGAGTTTTACCGAAAAAGGCACAGTATCCCTCTTTTACTATTAACATTCCGTCTCCCTTGATTTTTGGATGGCAGACAGTGTTTGTGACGACTCAGAATCAATCGCGCTCAGGATTTCAGTTTGACACATTGACAAGTGGATGAAACCGAGATTTATTCTCTTTCGTGTTTCTTTTTCGTGTGTGTACAATTAAAGAACAACTCATTAAATTGTATTCGAACCAGAGCTCTAACGTATAATTCGTAAATTATTTAATTGACATTAAAGGCAGGCTGTGTACAATAGAACATTAAATTACGTGTACGGAGTGTGCGGTGTGCGTACAAATGTATGTGCGTTTTGTAGGCCTAGAAGGAAAAAGTGTAGCTCACCATTAGAGAACGTGTGCTTTTTGTGTAGCGATCAGTCAACAGTACTTCCGTCATTCCGTTTATGGTACAATTATCTGCACTTGCAATGTTATCAGTTGAGCGAGTTTTCTTACGGAATTGAAAGACTTCAACAATGAAATCATCGGAAAGTATATTAGAAGCAAGGACAGAGCAATGGTCTTGCTCTGTAAGTAGATAAGTATTGTTTTAATATTTGGTATATCCTTCAATTATATTTAGTTGGATTTACATAACAAGCGTATTGGCTCTATGAACTTCTTTTTGACATTTTATGGATATTGTACATCAAATTTCCTACTAATTAGTTTGAGAAATATGTGCGAGCTTTGTGCATAATTAGGTAAATCTGTCGGACATCAATATCAAATTGTGTCTACAGCATGTGGTATTATTTTTGTTATAATAATAATAAGACATGTTGTACACCACCTAACATCTGAAGCATAAACCGCCAGTGTTACCATTCAAGAAGCGAAAGTTTTGTTGGCGGTGGGGGGCCTTGGGTGCTTGCTTGCGGGGGAGCCTATAAAATGTAGTTACGCCACTGATTACATCTCCTTTTTACTAAAACGTTGTGAAATGCAGTTGGTTCTATCCGTGCTAGTTCGTAATAAATAAGTACAGTACAACGTCGCTGAATTCGCCACACCTGCTATGTGCTTGAGTTTTTGGTGTCGTTCGAAAGAGAAACACACTTCTCTGTCTTTTGAAATCACAGCTATGCGTAAATTATTTCATCCAAGGTTTTAAATAATAATAATAATAAATGTGCTATATTTGGTTTTGTAATTCCTCTAATGTGAAAAATAAGACTTTCAACATTTATTTTTCCTGGTGAAATTTAATAACCTATATTTGCTAATAGATATTCGCATTATTCACGCGTCCAATTACTCACAGCAATTAACATTCATTAATATCGAAAAAACAAAAATAACAGGTAACTTTAAAAACACATTTATTGCTCTCGTGAAAAATTTGTTAAAATGCCCGTAGCAGGTATTGCAAATTCAGCGACAATTAATTGTTTTGACAATTGCACAAGGTATAATGTGCAAGTTCGAAAGAAAAAGACCTAAAAGAATTATTGCATTCAATTACTGTGATACCAAACACTAAAAAAAAAAAAAATTCAACGGAACCGCAAATGAAACCGCAATGTACACAAGGAAGCTGTGAATGTAGCAGATACAATTGAAAATAACACATCATCGAAAACATCTGGATTTTATCTTCTCACAACTTCGCACAAGTGTCATTCAATGGATGAAATGTCATCGAGAAAATGGCTCAACATGTGTCGTTAAAATGACAGCTTTGTCAAAGTACGTTGCACCATTAAATCACCTATGGAGTTATGTAAATGAAGTAGAATCAGGTGTAATATATCCCAGATTTTATCTTGTTTACATCTCAACGGATGGGTAAGCCTACTTAGCATAAATCCTAACAGAACGTTTGAAGGCGAACACACTCTGCACTCATCAGGTGAGAATTAGAAATATTTAAAGAAAAATCTCAACTCTTGTCAACGTGAATTAACTATTGTTAAAATAATTATATTTTTTGTTTAGGAAAATCAATAGAAACTATGCCATTTTTCCAATAACAATATACCTTCTGTAATCTTAGGGTAATATTATAGCAGAATGAGAAAGACGCATAAATATTTCAGGTGTTCATTGTTATTGGTCCGTAACTCCATTTCAAATATTTTGACTCTTAGATCATTTAGCGTTGTAAAACTTTAAGTTATAAAATCAATAACTTAAGGGGGTGTGGCGGAATTTCAAGTATTTGAACGATAATTAGTAATGGCAAAACTTTTAATTTCACCAAGGTTTAGCATAATTTAAGAGTAGTTAGCAATATTCTAAGACAAATTGAATAATTTGTAATATTTGGACGACACGTAAATTTTTGTTTCTCATCGTGTTTTAGTAAACATGGAAGTGAATAAATCCTTTAAGAAATTCAATTAGTTCACAAACAATAGCAAGTGTATGTGTTATTCCGCTACACTGCGGATCGTATGCAAATTTCTTGCTGATATCGGAAACAGCCTTGTTTTCCGATGTCGTGACTGTATTCTCAGGAACCACCGCGTACGAGTGAGTTCAGTCATTCTATATAGACAACAGCATACGGCGCGTTGACACGGTATTTCAGATCAACACGTAAATGAAAGAAGACAAAAAATTGAAAATATTTAGTTATCAGAATGTTACTAGGCAAATGCTGGGGTGGTGCCTGCTGACTAGGTCCAACTTTGAACATCCTCTTCCCCACCGTACCCCGGCCTAGATGAGATGACCAAAAGCCATAAATAAATTCAAAATGAGAGGTTAATTTTTACATAATCTCGAATTACACTTGTATTATAAGCTATTAATACATAATCTGAAGAAACTACATATATACTTCACAGGGTCACGTGTTCCTGAATAATGTAAGAAAAGTAGAAAAAATACAAAGTTTGTATGGTAAACTACCTTTTTAACAAGGATAGTCAGTCAATCCTCTTTATTATTTCTTCACTTGTTTGTGTATATTCTTCAGTTTTCTCTTTCCATTTATTTGCTATCTACGGTATAGCTTCTCTGACAGTAGTCGACCGTTACAAAAATAGACATAGTTTAAATATATGGATGGCTATATTAGTATATTAAATACTGTAAATTACGTAATACTTACTTGTTACGTACCACTTTTGTTAAGGTTTTTAAAGGAGTTTGTAAGGAGGCATGCAGAAGGCAAAGGATGCAAGTGGTATTGAAGAAGCTAATCTATTATATATAACCCAACATATAGATGTGACAGGAAATGTCCATATTTTGAACGTGGACACATTTTTATTTTTATTTTTTTTACAAAATATGATAATTTTGTGGCACATATAATTCGGGTTATATATCTATAAAAGGTATCCTCGAACATGTTTTTATTCGAGTCAATGGTACTTGTATCCTTTGGCTTCTGGGCGCCTCTGACAGTGCTGGTATACAGGAGGTCCCCGAAATAATGGTGCTAACTTCAGGAGGGGATCTTTAGCATCAATACAAGAAAATGTTCTTTTCAAGGAATTCCGAAATGTGCTTAGATTCTGAGGTACAGGTGTTCAAATTTACGGCAGAGTAGTCGCAAATGACGTCATATCTCGAAAAGTAAAGGTGTTAAACGGGGTCGGTGTAGCAAATCACTCGAAGTAGTACGCAATCCCTCTATTTAAATTATGTTTATGATTGGATACTGCAGCTTAAAAGGGGATATCTTTACTTGTCCTATTAAACCATTGATTTCCTTGATAAAGAAGTTCTTAAGTTGCTAAACCTGTCTATTTGGTACTCCCTAGACCAGAAACATTCCTTAAATAGATGTATCTGGTACTACCTCGAGTGGATTTGCGAAGCTGCTACTGTTTATATTATGTATATCTTGTATTCTGGTGCTATGAAAGTGTCCATACATTAATTTTCGTTTTGTTAGTATCAAATGAAAAAAAAAAAACAATCTACTAGCATATGTCAGTGATTTCGCCAGACAGAGATGTGTGGCCCCCAAATTCCTTAGAGCATTCCCTAACTGTGAAAATTTTGCGGTCAAAAATCGATAGAAACCGTGCAAAACTTCACTTACAACCTCTCAATTTTGACTTTGCACCACCCAAACTGAAAATCCTGGCGGAAACCCTGAGAACTTCCTTGACGTACATTGTTGTAATGTATGTGGCCATCGTTTTTGCCATTATTTCTTAATGGTAAGAGTCAAAAATGAAAAACAGCTTAGGCTATTAAACTCAATAGCTTGAACGCAATCATTACGTAAAATTTGGTCAAGATCTGTTGAATGGTCTAGTAATAAGGCTGGCTTTTCTTGCAGTCGTTCGTCGATTGCTTCGCTTGCGATTTCTATGCAGCCCGTAGCCAAGGGGGCTAGAGGGGCTTAGCCCCCCTACCAATACTTGTCTTTCATGTTTCAAAATTGAAGGTCAAACAACTTGATAAAATTTTAAAAATGCTCTTAAGTGTATATTACTGATACGAAATGCGGGAGTGCAGTAAATCTTATTCCATTATTTTCCAGTAGAAAGTACCTCTTATAAATCACAAAAGAAACACTTTATACATAGCTTTAGAAGTATTTTACTATAGCAAATTTCAGAGAAGGTGCCCTTGACGAACTCTTACAAAGTCGCATAGGAGAAATGCTACACAATAATATTCAAACGTGAATTACTGTCTTGTAATAATACAAGGGCATTGTTAAACGTTTCGGGTGAGGTTCGGAAGGCGCATATCATTTTTTGTAAAACTAAAAAAGAAATGAGATACATTTGTAAGTGTTACCTGCAGTTAGTCACACATGAACAAAAACTATGCTCTAATTATATACAAAATATAAAAATGAACATTGAAGTATTCACTTCAATAAATTAGCAGTCTACCTATACCATCAACTTAACTTCTTTGTTCAATAAAAAGCGCAACTAACAAGCAAAATTCTGCAAACACTAGTCGATTCCTGCCTGGGGCAAACAATAAATACCACCATAGGAACTCGGCAAACTTACTCTAAAAATATAGGAATGGTTTAACATAATTATAATAGCACAAAAGCACTTAGACATCATGGAGATTCCTTAACTCGTTATAAAACAAATATATTCAAAAATGTTTAAAATAAAAATTGAAGGAACAAAATTTTACTCAACAGCTTCCATAAAGAAATAGCGCAGCACAGATTCTCCACCGACATCTGTTTTATTCAGTGCAATCACGGCTAGAAGAGAGAAAACTTGAGAAGAATAAACCGGCGTAAAAGGACTTGTCGCTTAGGCGAAACACTGAAAAATTTGACCAAAAAAAAAGATAGCAAGTGGATCACCTGTTATACTTAACAAAAGTTACAGAGAAAGGATATGGATTTTTAAAAATAACATGGGTACGGACATTTCAAACATAACGAATAGCAATTACTACGAATAAAACAAAACCTCTCCGCACATGACCCAGTTGACATTTACTATCCTGTCCTTTAAATACTCCTACCAACCAGAGCCTGGTCATTTCCGGAAATGAACTACTAAAAAATCCTCATAAAAGGGAATTTAAAAAGGACCTACTAACGCCCATGTCATACTTATTACAAAAACTTCAAATTGCAAAATAGAACATTTACTATCAGTCATAGGCATAATTGTCATAGGATTACGTGTAATCAAATAATACAACTAAGTATTTAAATAATATTAAACCGAATTCAAGTTGAAAATAAATAAAACATATTAAAAAAGCAAATGTCACATTGGTTCAACAGAACAGTACTGCAACTGGAAACATAAAATAATAAAACAAAATATAACATAAAATTCGGGAGACAAATGAGCAGTAGCATAACTGTGAAAGAAGCCCACAAATTCCAAATTTAAACTCTCTGGAAAAATCTTTAAGTTTCTAAGGAACGACTACCAAAACAGTACACAATAAATTCTGTGTATTAAACCTTGGAATCACATACCTGCACCTGCAATTATTGCCGTATTTACTTTAAAAAAAAAACGTGCCTATTGTCCGAAGACCCTAGTAAAAAAAAAAAATCTGGATAAGCAAGTAAATATGACGAGGGAAAATGTCCTTTAATATTAACGACAAACACAATATTATAATTATTATTATTATTTTACAAAACAATCAATGTTAAGAAATTCACAAATAGTCAAAACAAGATTGTCAATTCGTAAAGAAATGAAAGACCCTAATAACAAAGATATAAAAGCTTTCCTCTATTAATACAGATATAATAGTTGGCTTGTGAGAGACAGACGGACAAGCACCACATTGCGGAATCTAAAACAGGTTAGCTCCCTAATTTTTCCAAGCCCCCCATAATTTTTTACTAGCCAACTGCCAGTACTTTTCATACATGTACGAAAATTAAAGGTCAAACATATACTTGATAAAATTTTAATAATTTTCTATAGATGCTCTTAAATGTGTATTATTAGTGCAAATTTGCTCTTTTATACAATGTATCGTATTCCATTATTATCCAATCGAATGTCACTCTTACGAATAAAAAATTCAGCACTTTATACATAGTTTTAGAAGTACTTTCCCATAGCAAATTTCAGAAAAGGTGCCCTTCATGACCCGCTTTCAAAGTTGCAAATTTATTTTGCAACTTTTTTAAGCGATAAATATTACAAAATAATATTCAAAAGTCTTGTGATTATTAGACGTATCAGATGCAGTTCGAAAAACGCCAATTTTTATAAAATTAGAGAAGAAGTGAGATACGTTTGGGAGTGTCACCTGAAGTTAGTTTCATTTAAAAGAGACTATGCTCTCCGTATACCAGGTGTACCGATTAATTATGCGGATTTATTCAAGAGATGGCGTTGAGTTGGCAAGTGGTTTAGATTCAGTGTGATATGTATACTTTTTTTTAGTGATAACAAGCGTAAAAACTGGATAAGTCAAATGGTACGAAGGTGTTAAGATCATAGACATTTTGATGCTAACGCATGTCGAACGAAGTTCGTGCCAAAAAAAGAGCATTTGTGGGAAGTGTTACTTCATTATAAAGAAAAGTTCTGCTGAAAGTTATCGGATACAGCAGGGAGTTTATGATGAACATGCTTCATCTCAAGATACGTGTGAACGCTTGTTTAAACGCTTTAAAAGTGGTGATGTCGACATTAAAGACAAGGGAAGCCCAAATGAACCGAAAAAATTTGAAGATCAAACTTGCAAGCATGATTGGAGGAAGATGCGTGTCAATCTCAAAAGCAACTTGCAGAACGATTAAACGTTGCTCAGCAAACAATTTGCGATCGTTTACAAGCAATGGAAAAAAATTAAAGGAAGAAAAATGGGTGCCACATCGATTGATCGAAAGGAAAATGGAAAAGTCATCAGTGAACTCTTGCTTCAAAAGCACCAAGGAAAGTCCTTTATGCATCGACTAGTGATTGGCGATGAAAATGGGTGTATTTTGAGAATCCCAAACGCACAAAATCATGGGTTGATCCAGGTCAACCATCAACATCGACTGCAAGGCCAAATCGCCTCGGCGAGAAGACGCTCCGCATTTGGTGGGATCAGGAGCGTGTGCTGTATTATGAACTTCTAAAACCCGGCATAACCGTTAATAGTGATCGCTACCGACAATAAATAATCAATTTGTATCACCCGCTGATTTTCAAACGACCGCAGTGGGTCACAAGGCACAGCAAAATGATGTTGCGTCACAGACATCAAAACCAGTTAAAGACCGCTAAAGGATCTTCCAACCCTTCCTATTCACCAGATCTTGCTCCTTCATGTTATCATTTGTTCCGATTGATGGCACACGCGCTTTCTAAACAGCACTTCACAACGTACGAAGAAGTGGAAACGTACTCTGAATGGTTTGCCTCCAAACCAGCAAAGGTCTATTGGGGCGGTATCACAAATTACTAGAAAGAAGGGACAAATCTGTAGCTAGTGATGAACATTACTTCGAAAAAGAATTTGTTATGTCTCTCTTCAAAGTATCCTGTTTTCTTTGCTTCCAAATCCGCATTATTAACCAGTACACCTAGCATAAAAATATACTCTAATAATAAACATTGAGGTATTCACTTCCATAAATAAGCAGTCTACCTACACCATCAACTTAACTTCTTTGTTCAATAAAACACAGCAAAAATCTCTGAGATTATTAAGCCGATTCTTGCCTGGGACAAACAATTGATACCCCCACACGAACTCGGCAAACTTTCCCTAAAAATATAGGGATGGTTTAACATATAAAAGCACAAAACCATCTTTGGCACTATAGGGGTTTTTCAACTCCTTATAAAAAAAAGTTTAAGAAAATAAAAATTGAAAGAACAAAATTTCATACTGCTTCCAGTAACAAATAGTGCAACAAAGATACTCCACTGACATCTGGCTAGGAGAAATAGAAAAATGAGAAGAACAAAGTGGCCTGAAAGGACCTGCGCTTAGGCGAAATACTAAAAATGTTTTTTTAAAAAAAGAAAGCAGATTTATAACTTGCTTATAAAAGAAAATGACAAACACAATGTAACCAAAAGGATTATTAAAAACATTTCCAAACGTTTTATGCACTAGACACACGAAAAAATGAAATCCTCTTTTTATGATATTTTCTACAAAAAGATTCTGGGTCAAAGACAAGAAATCCACCAATAACAAAATCAGACATTGATTCATTTCGCAAAGAAATGAAAGAACCAAATAGCAAAGATACAAAAGAAAACTTTCACCTATTAAAAATATTTGACTTGTGAGAGACAGACGAACAAACGCGACAGTGCGGAATCCAAAATATCGTGCCAAGACAGGGACGGATTTACGCATAGGCCCGGGCCTAGGGGCATACTTTACAACGAAAGATTAGAATTTGCTTTTAAAACCCGGGACGAAAACAATATTTAGAGTAAAACAACATTAAGAGAGAGCGTCAAACACTGTCACCTTTAAACCGCCTGACCCCCTCGTAAATAACTGACTTCAGGTAATTTAAAGTTAGGTTAGTTTACATTAGAAATACTACAACAAAGTTTATATTAGGAACATTATTTATTCCTATTGTTGTCTTTGTACACACCAACAATCATTATTACGCTCATTTCCCGACGTCATACAATGATGACATTTTGCGCAGTGAAGTAAGTCCAGTGACAACACAATCTTCTATTGCTACTTTCATACATTTATATATATTTATATAATTTAAAAGCATATTATTTATTTTTTTAATATTACGCATAAATACTACCCAGCAAAGATTTGGCGTTTGACTGATTGCAGAAGACTTTTAAGGATTTGGGTAAAAAAAAAAACTTTTTAAAGACATACTTTTATTAAACAATTCGTAGAAAAAGTAAAAAAATAATTTTGTTTATGCATGACTTATAATATGAAAAGCATGGGGTACATCAACTGAAGAATTTATAAAGTGACTGTGTATGAGAGAGCGCCCCATACTTTTCTTTTTAGCCATGCATAAACAAAATTATTTTTTACTTTTTAGTAGGATTTTTTTAAGAAAAGTATGTCTTTAAAAACTTTTTATTTTAGTCTATGTCACATATAGGACGTCGCTATCATACTTCTGCTAATGGGCAAGAGATATTTGGTGTTAAGTATGCATGAAGGCGTAATTTACGCTAATTTTTATATATGAGGAAAACTAAAGTGTCTTTTAGGGTCCGCAATGGGTAGGTACCGTTCGTTCGAAGCCTTTTGTCAATCGTCCTGATTTAGATTTCCCTTTAGTTTTCTTCAGTTTCACCAGACAAACGTCAGAATGGTACCTTCACTAAGATACCGGCCGCTATCCTCCCTTACCCTATCCTGGTCTGATACAAAGATGGATTTAAAGACCTTACAAATTCTAAAACTATCTTCACGTGTTTTTTACGGCAGAAGAAACATTTTCTCCCCAACTTGACTTTATATCTTCAGGAGATAAACATTCCCGGAAATAAATATTCAAAGAGCTGCCCACGTATTCAACGTGGCTAATGAGTTTTTAGTGTTGCTTTTGTCCATTCCTAGAGATTTTTTTTTTTTAACTTTGAACTTGCTAGTTCTTAGGAGTGGACCGATATACTGACTAACAAGTACCGATACATAGCAGGGTTCAATTCTGTAAATCTACGTTTCCTTTTTCCTACCTAAAGAGAAGTGGCAAAGAGGATAAATCAATAAATGCTAAATAGCGAGGACAACATATGATGACTTTACCATTCTTTAATTTACTTTGAAGTGTTTTTGTATGTCGTAATATGATATAAGTGTCTTATGTGCTTTGTGTTTTGTAATGTAATTGTAATTTTTAAACTTTATAAATGCATTTAGGAAAGTTTTGTATTGTAATTGTTAATTTTTAGATTTTTCTAAAAAAAAATATATAAATATATCTAGAAAACTTTAAAGTTTTGTATTGTAAGTCTTATTTTTTTAAAATGTTTCCTCTAGAATATTTCATAAAAGTATTTAGGAAGTTTTAGTGTTCTGTGTTGTGATTGGAATTGTTAATGTTTAGATTTTTTAAAGATTTTTTTTCTTAAAAACTTTATAAATGTTTTTAGGGAATTCTAGAGTTTGTAATTGTTAAAATTGTAGATCTATCACGAAATTGCAATGTGTCATTTGTGATGCTAGGATCCCTCTTAAAGCTGCATAAAGGCCGTGAACAAAATGTAATAACAATATTAACAATATTGAAAATAATACAATTGGAAAATAGTTTGTATTACCTTCTTGTTCAGTGTAATTAACATATTTTCAGCAAGTACCCTACAGTAATTTAATTAAATTTGCTCATTGTATTTAATGAAATTATTTTATTGTTATGATATTATTGAAATGTATTTTGAAATTAACCACATTACCAGAGTTAAATCTCGTTATTATTATTAATGGCTAGAAGACGGAGGAGAGTCATTTGTCATAATGTGAGGGTAGGAAGGGCAAAAGGACGGAAGTAGTGAGGGCGCAGGGGCGGGGGCGCTGGAAGTCAAGGGGCTTAGGGCGCCTAAACGTATAAATCCGGTCCTGTGCCTAGAAGCAGCTGGGCTTAAAAAATGCCTATTGGGTTCCAGAATTATTCATGAGGCACGAAGTCCTTTTAGCTAGATAAGCTATACAAGTATACTAGACATTACAATATACTACTCCCTGAACAAATAGATACTACACTTATCAACCCAAATATAACAATCTTCCCACATAGAAGTGAAAAAAAAATGCTGATTGAATTCCAAGGATGGAGCTTCGATTCTCCAATGCAGACTATAAGAAGCAGGTTGAGTCAAATCACGTGTTGGTTTGCCAACGGAAACTGTAGGCTAGTATCGAAACCGACGCTGGGCTGGTTGTCTCGATTTAAATAGAGAAATAGATTCCAAACTTTAGCTATCTTAAATTTCTGGAAATAATAGTTCCATGATTGTAGATAAGTTTTGAATAATAGTGTGATAATTATGCCTAATATATTGGCTCATATGCTTCATCAGATCAAGCAACTGATCCCTCAACTACCAGGATCGGTTACCCTTCAAGAGATTTTGATTGGTGACCGGTTTGGGTTAAATCAGGTCTAGTATATCTAGCCGTTTCACATTACCGTTTCTCTGGTACTTTCTCCGTAATCATGCCTTATCCTTGGAAGCCATGTGTCATACTTGCGGCGAGGTAATGCACTATACCTGCACAGGGTGCTGTAAAGCAACACCGACATACCTAGCTCACGAAAGTCCTGATATGAAAATAAGAGAAAAGAGTAAAGACCATCGAGGATACTCAAATGCTTCGTTTCGGCGCTATAGGGTTCCGAAAGCGTGGGAAAATGAATTCTAAAGCTTGATAGTTCCAATATCATTAAGAGTAGAACTGAGGCGGCATGGCACCCTCAAAGACTTAAGACCTGCTCTATCCAAACTACATATTCAAAAATTATGTAATGGATGAGTAAGAAATGGCCCAAAGGAAGTAGGGGATTCCCAGACATTCTCTGGAGTAAATGTGGATAGGAATAAGTGCGAATAAGACGACTTTCCGTATGAGTACAGATGAAAAATATAATCACTGGCATCTAACCCGGCAATTACAGTTTCTTTTACTGATAAAAAGGACATCAAATTCGCTTAAATCTATGTAAGTTAGACCTGTCTGTTATGCAACTACGCTTTTTTTTAAATTATAATCGTTCCGCAAAAGAATATGTTTGATATATCGACTAGCCTCCCCTAAATTTTGCCCCCGCTAATGTTCTCGGTTGGCTACGGGCCTGACCTAAAACATCATACCTAGAAACACGTGAGCTAAAAAAATGAAGCTGTTTGGGGTCCGGAATTATTCATGACATGCAAAGTCTTTCTAGGAACATAATACACAGAATAGCCCAAATATAAGAATCTTCCCACGCACCAGTGAAAAGAAGTGCTGATTATATTCCAAGGATTTGGGTTACGATTTCCTAATGATCAGACTATAATAAGTAGGTTGATTCAAATGACATGCTGATGGTTCGCAATCGAAACTGTAGGCTAGTATCGAAATGGAAACTGGCCTGGTTGCCTCGATTTAAATAGAGAAATAGATACATTATTCCAAATTGTAGATATCTTAAATTTCTACCAATAATAATGCCATCCTTGTAAGTCAGTTTGGAATAATACTGTGATACGTTTGCGTAATATGTTCACTCATATGCTTCATCGGGGTCAAGAAAAAACTTTTTTCCCTCAGCTTCAAAAGATTTTGATCATTGACTGACCTGGGTTAAATCACGTCTAATATATTTAGTCGATTTATTTTGAGTGATAATGCCTTATTGGCGAAAGCTCTGTCCCATATATACGGCGAGCTAATGAGAGCATATACAGGGAATTGCAAAACAACAGCGACAAACCTATCTCACGAGATTCGTATCTGCCAGGGGGGATATAGACAATCGAGGGTGCATAAATGCTTCGTTTCGGAAAGTATGAGAAAATGATCTCTAAAGCGGAATAATTCCAATACCAGTAACAGTAGAACTGAGGTGGCATAGTACTCTCAGATTTCAAACATGCTCAATCTAAAATTGCGTATTCCTAAATTATGCAATAGACGCGCAAGACATTCCCTAAAGAAAGTAGGAGATTCGCAGACTTTATCTGGACTACATGTGGGTAGAAATAAGCACCAATAAGACAACTTTCCGCATGAGTATAGATGGCAAACGAAATCACTGGCATCTAACCGAGGAATGACAGTCTCTTTCTCTTATAAAAAAATTAAGTAAGAAAGGATTTTTAAAACAAAATACGTTTTTATTAAGATGGACTGAAAAATAAAAAGTAAAAAAATAATAAATTGAATTTATCTTATGAATCGGAAAATAAAAGCGTTGGTAGTCTTGAATATTATAATTGTATAATAAGGTAAGCAAGCACGCTTTTATTTTCCGATTCAGAAGATTAATTCAATTTATTACTTTTTACTTTTTAGTCCATCTTAAAAAAGCATGTTTTTTTTTTTAAAAAAATCCTTTTTAAATTATTTTTGTATGTATATTAGATGAATGTTAAACTCCCTGCGAGATAGGCAGCCCAAATTTCACAAAATAGTTGCGGCATTGTGTGGATTTAAGGATAATTTTGAATTATTTTAATTAATTAATTACAGTTAACTGGGTTATTTTGTCGTATATCTAATGATTGAATATTGTAGTGTCATCGGAAGCAAGTAAGTTTACAAAATTTCAAAGAAATCGGATGATGGGAAGCGAGTTTAAAATCTATTGCAAAATTTGTACCGAACAGACAAACAAGAAAGCGAGTTAATAAAAACGTGTTGAAAAATACAGCAAACGTTTGTTGAAATGTATGTAATTTTACTCCTGTTTGTTATGCAACCACGCGTTTATACCAAATCCCTTCGCACAGGAAATCTGTTTAATATCGAGTACCCCCTCCCCCCAAAAAAATCGGCTGGCTACCGGTCTGTTTCCTTGAGTAGCGAAATATGTGTTACATGTAGATCACATGTGTTACATGTAGATCACATGTGGTTCAATAGGCTATACAGCCAAATCGCAAGCAAAGAACGCGGCTAGCGCCTGTATGAAAAGTCGGGCTAAGAGTTCAAGCACCACATACAGGGCTTGTTGTCTATTTCCGTCAAGAGGTTGCGTAAGAAAGAGCGAGGACTGACCACAGAATAAAGCTAGAAATGAAGCTCCGTAAGCATATGTTAACTATACTATCAGAAAGAACTCGTGCTACCACCTCACGCATTGGGTCGCCTTGTTTGGAAAGGTCGAGTGACATAGTCCAGGAAGACAATTGGCTTTAAAAAGTCTAATCTGATTGCCTTTTATATTAAAGGAATATTTTGTATATGGCATTTAAGATTTTTTTTTCGCAAAATAACATAATATCATATTAAACACGATTTTTGCCTGTTATTACAGGGTCCTTCAGTTTGTACAGAAGCGTCGGTATGCTCACGAATATGTGTTGATAATATCTGTGCTTCGACGCTGAGAATCATGAGGAAAATAGAACCGTTGAATGTGTCTTTGCAATAATAATAAAGATAATCAAAAACTAAGATGTTTATTATCGAGCTGTGAAGAGTTCCTCTCCACAATACAGCATACAGAGAGGCCTAAATAATGATACATAATACAACATTCTAAGCATATCCAACTTTCTTAAATATCTATAATCAAATATTAATATTTAATTAGCTAAAAAAAAGAAATAATCGAACGATATTTAACAAAATAAAAGACCCTACCTAATATGTAGTGCATATGGTTTATACATTTGAAGGGATATTGCACATACGCACTTAGACATTAGTTATTTTTGAAAATGTTAGTACATTACTTAGATTTACTGGTACTAAGGTAGGAAGAAAATAAAAAATATAGACCTACTATAAGCAAATCAAGCATTTATGAAATCACTAACAAGAATGGAAAAAGAATGATAACATACGCGATTTCGAAAGACCTACTAGTGAGAAACTCGTACTTTGTATCACAAAGTCATATACAAATACATGGATATCTCCCAATGGCAAAACTCTCAACTAAACCAATCACAAATTAGTATATAGACGAAGACATCAACATAATGGACTTCAGGTCTTACAGAAGAGCGGAAGCTGACACCGACTATCAGTTAGTGATCACAGAGCTATGCATTGCCAACAGAGAAAGCAAGGGATCAAAACAACCGAACTTCGAAGTTAAACGATTAGGTAAACTGAGCGCAAAAGCACATTACGAACTCCAAATCTCAAATAGTTTTGAAATCTTAGCCGACTCGAGTAATAATAAAGATGTCATTAATAATGAAATTGATGTATCGTCTGAGAGATAATTCGTGATACAGTAAACAGTGCAGCAAAACTAAATTGTGTAGTCGAGAAGAAACAGCAGATAAACAAAACTTGGTTTGATGATGAATGCATTAAGCTTCATGAGGGACGAAAAGAAGGCAACGATGACAAAGGAATGAAAGTAAAGGAAATTCCAAACACTACAGTAACACAAAACGTAAACCCACATGCGGATTTAGAAAGAAAAAGCGAGATTCTTACGCAGAATATTCAGGAGGTACAGGAAAACGACCAGACAAACAGCATACGAGATCTATACAAAGGTGTAAACTCGTTACCAAAAGACTACCAGTTGAGGTTAGGTATGATTATAGAAATGAACGTGGAGGTCTTCCGGGGGATCTGACTAAAATTATCGATGTGTGGAAAAAGTATATCGACAAACTTCTTAATATACAGAACGGAGAACAAACAGAATAATTTCAAACCTCTACCGTAGAACCGTGGATACCCGAACCTAGGGAAAACCGAAATAAAAAATGAATATAAAGTTTCAAATCACGCGCAATACAGAATATTGCAGCCGAATTAATTAAAATGGGAGGAACGACACTAATCACGAAACTACATAAATTGATATGCGCTATATGGAGAACTACATAAATTGACTGTTCCTTAAGTGAGAAAGGAGGAGGAACTTCCAAAAGAATGGAAAACCTAAATCATTGAGCCGATATATAAAAAGGGCAATTAACTGGACTATAATAATTACCGCGGAATATCTCTACTACCAACATGTTACAAGGCACTGAGTAATATCGTGTTAACAGGCGTAAGCGTATACGTAGATGAAATAATTGGAGATCATCAATGTGGATTTAGAAGAAAGAGATCCACGCTGGACCAGATTTTCAGCTTGAGACAAATCTTGGAGAAGAAATGGGAATGCAATGGGACTGTTCACCAACTATTCATTGGTCTTAAGAAAGCTTATGATTTGATCAAAAGGGCAAATTTTTATAGTATCGGGGTACGATTTGGATTTCCGGAAAAAGTTTGTTCAACAAGTGAGGATGTGCCTCAGTGACAAGCAGAGTGCGGATGCCTTATCACCACTGTTTAACTTTTCATTAGAATATACGATTTTAAAAATAAAAAGAGGACAAAAGAGACTAGCTTTGAATGGCTTAAACCAACTGTTCGTGCACGCGGATGATGTAGATTTAATAAGAGACAGTATAAATGCACTTCAAAGTAACACCGAGGTCTTAGTAGAAGCACAGAGAAGAGAGAAGTAGTCTCAATTCATAAACAGCTACGCATTTCTTTCTGTCTTCGAAGAAGTTTCTTGCCTCGCCGTTAGATGCTTCTCAACTTAATAGTTTATTTCTTTAAGGTTCCGGTGAAAACTTCCTGCTAAAAACATGTATCAGCATGGCTTACGGCTTATTTGCGTTTAATCAAGTTTTAAAAAATCAAGCTTGTTATGTGATTACAAGACACCCATAGCACAATGGAAGGCGTCAAATTGTCCAACTTAAAACAAATAGATCAAGATTTGCATGCCAAGAAATATGAGTATATTGCCAGCAAAATGACATTGAAATTATATGTTTACAAAAAGCTTACATGTACAGAAGAAAATAATAGGCATGCTAGTCGATGTCACAGTACTTGTCCATAGAGAGAAAGAGCCGAAGATGGGAGTGATTGTTCTGAACAAGAACATTGAAACACTAACAGTATCAGGTATGAGCGATAGATTGATACAGTATTGGAGATTAGAATGGGAAAATAAAAAATTATAATAATAAATATTTATTCTCAGCTTTCGATACCTAACGAATTTTTGTAAATAAATTAGATAGAATATTTAATAAGTTTAGTATGCGTAATGTAATAATCGTGAGTGATATGAAGGTAAAGTCTCCGCTCTGAATTAGCAATCTCACCGATGAGAAAGAGGAAATATTTGAAAACCTAATTCAACAACATAATCTGGGGGCTCATAATAAAGAAGGATTTCCCCGACGTAAGGGTGTGGACCAGAGTGGGGACAAATAGTGATGTATCTATATCAACAGTAGAAATTGCAGCATGTGTGATGGATTGAATGGTGGAAGACGAGGTAAAAACTAGTAGGCACAATGTCGTAGATTTAGAGTCATTAACGAAGAGGTGGGAGAAGATGACGACGACAAAAGAGTGACCTAAAATATAACAAGAAAAGGAAAATATGGACGAAATTGTAGAACGAACTTCCCTTCCCGCAGGTTGAGGATCGCAACAATGAAATGGCAGAAAGAACAGAAGATGTAACAAGAAATGAGGTAAGATTAACCGTGTCTCCGGAGGGTGTGAGGAGAAAGCGATAAACCCTTTTTGACGGACAAGCAAGAGAAACTAAAGCAGCAAGGAAGAGCTACAGAGCTTAAGGAAACCATGATCTGAGAAAAGCAAGATTAACAGCATACAGAAACATCAAACGCGCATATGAAGAGAAATTAAAGAACAGCAAAATGAGAACATGACATTCCTTCGTAGAAAATAATTTAAATCTGAATTCTTGGTAAGTGACAAGAAAAAGCACAACACCAATGGAGTTTTGCAACTCGTCTCTACGAAATTTAATACCCGCGTCCGTATCCATCACATAAAAGTAATATATAATAACATTAATAAAGAAACCTAATAAAAACAAATGACATTCAAATGCACTAAAACATGTAATAGTGTGTGGATGATACTGTGTACTGTGAACTCTGGCTGGAATTTCAGCAGATTTCCTATACAGTTGCGCGTTCAGTTGTGGTCGCGGTAACAGAAGATATGAAACACATAATAAAAATATTTAAATATTTATGGAGAACATCAATCCGTAACTGGAGGAACACTGCAAGTACTGAGAAACTCCTTAAGTGTATGGTGATTTCTGATTAGTGTGGTGTTTAGTGTCTTTGTGTGTGAATGAAAGAAACTGCAGCGAAGATCCTAACTGGTAACCCAGTTCACCCGCTTGCGGAGCCAGCTCACTTAACAATGACGTAGGAGAGGTTGGGACATCGAAACAGCAGGCCCATCGGGACTTGGATCACCTTATGTCAGCATTGTGTTATGCATTTGTAGGATATGACATGTAAATAATCATTTTTGTCTCTATTCTTTTTCAGAGACAAGGATAGGACCAGAAATACTCTAGTCGTTTCTCTATATTATGTGTTATTGTCTTTTACATATGTCGTCATTGTCTGTTTCGAGTTATAAAGGATATTCCAGGTCGCCCCAGTCCAGATTTTAAAAAAAAGATTCGATCTCGTACACGTTTTATACGTTTTAAACAGTGTATACGTTTTATGCATCTTATGTTTCAAATAATTTTGGAAGTAGTAACATTCATCTTTTAAATTTCAAAATATATTCTTAATGGACCGATAGAAATAAGGTTTTAAAGGAGTAAGAAACTCGTTCTCTATTGTAGTATATGTATGTACGTTACGGGAAATCGATCAAGTACAGAAGTAATATTACGCTCGAAATCCGCTAGATCATGTTGCTGTGGACACACAGAAAGTTGCATTACTGTCGTCTTTATGAGAAGATTTTCTAAGAAAAGTACTTATGAAGGAGCAGAATGATAATTTATATTAACTACCAGTGGGATAACTATTCCTTACTAGTAGAGATGAGTGTGTTATAATGTGTTGAAGTCCACTGGACCACAAAGTTAAGAGATTGAATATTTAGTAGTGGCATTGCATGGTTCGTGGTGTCAGAGGAAAATTGATGCTTTTGCACACGGTGCGAAACCCTCTAAAACTAATTACCAACTTTGAATATCCGGAAGCACAGAAATTATTCTCTCCGTAGGCCTGCTGCAAAGCGCCTTCGGGTTTTGATTTCTGAATTCTGCCTAAGATCTGTGGCAGTTAGTCGTATCCCCCACAGTGACAAAGGTCAAGTTCCTGGTGCAGGGCACCCTAACTCCTTATCGGGGTTCTAAAGGATGGTTTAATTAATGTATTTGTATAGGTGTCAGTTAGGGACGTAAGTTGATGTTATACATATCTGAGAGATACATTCTTGGAGAAGTATAGAACCTTCTCAAACCGCGAATTGCTCACGGAATATTTAGTTATTATTCAGAACTCTGCTGCTTCTAATTCATTTATCCATAACTGGAATGTTGCTGAGAGAATTTATGCTGCATCGTTGTTGGACATTGTGTCTCCATCTTCATTAACCATGTGCGCATTAAGGAAGTTAATAACAGTGTATTTAGTAAAGAAGTTAATACGAGAACACAATCAATTAAGAAAGCAAACTGTACTTGTATTGAAAGGATAGTTATCTCCAAAAGTTTCATTTTAAGATATCGTGTGCATAGTAAAGAAAAGCGTGGAAAGTAACGAACTCTATTAGTTGATGAACAGATATAGTGTATATAAAAAGTAGCACAAGCAAGATGGAAAAGGGAGTACAAAACGGAGAAGAGCATGCAAAGCCGGAAAAGAACGTGCAAAATCTAAAGGAACGTGCAGGATAGCAAAAGCGCACCAGAAAAAAACGTAAATTTCAGAAATATTAATGTGCATTCTAAGATATTTATTTTTAAGAAATAGTTAGGTCCATGTAAAAAAAAATAATATTAACTGCTTACTAGATTGAACTGTATATACGTCAAAAGAAACTCAAGTCTATGGGTGCTAAGGAAGTTAGTTTAGTTGTAGTAATATATACAGTACATATAGAAGAGTATTTGCTATAGTCATTTTGATACTATTTTAAAATAATTATTGTGCTTTAAAGTATAGACGGTGCAAAGTAGGATCTCATTTCAATGCAATAATCAGTCAATCATAAAAACGGTAATCAAATTTACATTAGAAATAAGTGAAGTATTATCAAAAATAGTAATATTCGAAACAACAATATACCAGGTGTGTAAATATGAAACCGAAATTTGTCCGTAGACGGCGTTAGCTGTCATTGTGGTTACCGTAAAACTCCGTCCTTTGCGCCACTTGCTTGTTTCGACTGCTGATAACGTTTTGTAACTCACAACCAGACAAGTTTCATGTCATAGTGTAGTGTTTAATAGCGTTGAACATGGCGCAATTTGTACCTACAAACTACAATGTGCGGACAGCATTGATTTTTTGTTACCATTTGAAGAAAACTGTTGCAGAATCGCATCGCGTGCTTGTCGAAGCTTACGGTGAAGAGTACGGTCATGAACTCTTGGTAAGTCACAGTGCTATGCGTGGTTTACAAAATTTAAAAGTGGCGATTTTGACGTGAGAAACGAAGAACGTGGAAGATCACCGAAAACGTTTGCAGACAGCAAATTGCAAGCTTTGTTGGATGAGGATGACGCTCAAACGCAACAACAACTCGCGGAGCAATTAAATGTGACACGAGAAGCAGTTTCCATACATTTAAAAGCCATGGGCACGATTCAGAAGGTGGGAAAATGGGTTCCACATGCATTGACTGAACGACAGCAGGAAAACCGAAAAAACACTTGCAAACTTCTGCTCGCCAGGTACAAAAGGAAATCATTTCTCCACCGAATTGTGACTGGTGACGATAAATGGATCTATTTCGAGAATCCTAAGCGTAAAAGATCATGGGTAACTCCAGGAGAACCGGCGACATCGACTGCAAGACCAAATCGCTATGGACGGAAGACAATGCTTTGTGTTTGGTGGGATCAGAAGGGAGTAATATATTATGAACTGCTGAAACCTGGCGAAACCGTTAATACCCAACGTTACCGACAACAAATGATCGATTTGCATCAAGCTTTGCGTGAAAACGACCAGAAGATGACCAAAGACAACATAAAGTGAATTTACTTCACGATAATGCACCCTCCCACACAGCAAAACCGGTCAAAGAAATGATTGCGACATTTGGCTGGAAAATCCTTCCGCATGCACCTTACTCACCAGACTTGTCGCCTTCCGATTTTCACTTATTTGCATCCATAGGACACACACTTGCTGACCAGCGCTTCACATCTTACGAAAATGTACGAAAATGGCTTGATGACTGGTTTGCAGCACAAGAGGCACCGTTTTTTTGGTCTGGCATCCACAAATTGCCGGAACGATGGCAGAAATGTATCGCTAGCGATGGCCAATATTTCGAATAAAATAGTTCTTAGCATTGTCATCCAATCACTGTGTCTTTTCTGTACATAAATTCCGGTTTCATATTTACGCACCTAGTAGAACTAGGTTCTGCAAGAAGACACATCTAGAAGATAACCTTTTTACTTACCATTCACCAGTTAGAGATTTCCGTGTTCCTGAAAAAGAAAACAAAGATTATAAAAAAGAAAAACTTACCTGTTAAACCTATGGTGGAAACATACTTTCATCGTGTACCGTATAATCCTGCGAGTGATACTTTTGAAAGTGAACATTTGAAGCGTCAGGAGATTCTTTCCATACAAAAGGCTACTGCTAGCTAGCTAGCACTACCTTCAGTGATATCATGCCGAACATTACTTTTACCCTTTCAGGAGAAAGGCCTCACACATGGGAGAAACCTTTTTGCTTTATTATTCAGCGGATGAGAGGCTCCTAATATTTGTTAGTTATGAAAATCATCCACTACCAAATTTATTATTTCAATTGCGGATCAGAAACCTTCTACACGTGATGTATTTCAATTTGATAAAAGATATTTACCTATATCGGATATATACTTTTAAACATTGTTTGATCTTCTTAGTGTAGATGGTAAATCCTACAAAAAGACTTAGAATTACCAACAGAATCAGTGTGTAGTTGCAATTTATTCATCATCGAAATGCTTCAGGTGTGTAAGAGATATTTCAAACTTAATTAAAATTATTTTGTTCATTCTATCTCGAGGAATCCAGATAAAGACGAATTTCATTTAATTTTCTTCGAATCGTATGATAAAGTTCCAGATATATATAAATATATAAGGGAATTATAGAGAAATATTCTCTAGCCCTAGAGTTTTATCGGTCCGTGGCTGTATCGCGTTGGTCTGTGATATTTTGAACATTACTCAAAAGACTCAATTTGTTATAATTCCGACCTGTCCGGATTCTAGATCGCAAGTCACCTTCCAAAGTATTTTACTATTATAAAATATGAATTTACAATATACACAAAATAGCAAATAAAACTTGTAAATAAAGAGAATATCCACCCTACAAATCTTAAATAGACCTGGAAAACATTCTGGATGCCAGGTCAAAAGACCGTTCCGGAACACTCCAGAAGGAAAGCGAAGGTGCTTCTCAGATTGTCGGAACGCGTGGATAGTCTGCCCCAGATTGGAAAAAGCAAATATCCTTGTGAAGTGACTTGAAAATCGCCCAAATAAGTTTGTAGTTAGAACAATAAGAGTCAGGGGCGGAAGACGGGTCCCAAATAAAAATAAAAGCTAGAAGCCGTCCAACGAATACATTTAAATACAGTCGAATAACATCTTTTAACGTTACTCCGCAAGATATTAATTCTATATCCGCTCTAAATGAATAGTAAGAAAGCACAATTTTACATGTTGTGATATGTTTAGTTATCTTTGTGTTATCCTGTGGTATTTAATATAAAAATGTATTTTTTGTAGTTTTAAATAATTAGAAATAAAAATGAATATTTCTCTTCTTAGGTACTTGAGTATCAAGAAGTGACTGACAATGAGAGTACCGGCATTAGCAATTATCTCAGCGTTCATATTTGGGACGGTACTACTAACCGTTCAATCTACGGGTGATTACTGCGACCTCTGCAAAGGAAAGCACACTCTCTGTATATACAAGGTATGTAATGATTAATTTGTTTTAGCAATAGGTTCACTTAAAGCAAAAATACTTAAAACATTTAAAATTCATGGCAAGGCTAATTTGAAAATATTGAGAATTGAATTCATGGTCTTTCGGTACATCAGTCTCACGCCGGAATTGATTGTTGCAAGGAAGTCAGGGCCTAGTTTGGAGGTACTACCCAGGCATTTGCCGCCCTATTATTTGTCCCTTTTCACGTTGGGACCTCTCTCGAGTTTCAACTTTTGACCTTTCGCCTCTTTAAACGTTTCCTATCTTTTGATGCTTTGATCTCTTAAGATGAGTTGTCCACTTGTTTCGACCTTTCAACTGCTTATACAGTAACTTACAATAATAAATGCAGGTTGAAATTATAAAAATAGTAGCTTTTTCCTCCAGAAGAATTGTTGCACTGTACGCCTAATAGTTAGACAACCAACATGACAGTACAAATATGCGCGAAAACATGAAAGGACAGGATATTCCTCCATTTGGAGCAAGAAATAATGAGAAGTGAGTATCGTTTAGAGAACCACGAGATATATAGAAATGCCATTCTTGTCTTGTTCAACCACACACACACACACAGAAATAGAGAGAAAGAGAGGGGAAAAGAATGGAAGAAGAAGGGGAAAGAGCGAAAAAAGATAGGAGAAAACGAGGAAAGAGAGAAAGAAAAATGGCGCAAGACATGGAAAAATGAGATTTTAACGCTTATAAATACACAGTCTGCGTCCCTTTCGTCCCCTCTCTCTTTCTCTGCCTTGTGTTTTTCTCCCTTTGCGGGATAAATCTCTTTACGGGATAAACCCCGTAGCAATCGCCACCATCATTTACAACGCTTAATTCCTTGAAGAAAATAATTTGAAATCCGGACGTGGAATCGATTGAGAATGAGAGTCTGACCTGCTAACCACTTAGCTACACAGACCATGACAAATGTGTTGTTAAACCATCCATTAAACTTACTACTCTCAGCGGCTTATTTATATATATTTTAGCTTGCAGTACCTACTCTCCACGTTCCTATGGTCACTAATTGAAGATAATCTACAAAAAAATGCAAGAAAGCAACTATTATTAATACATTTGAACATATAAAAATGTATTTTGTAAGAAAAAACAAGAAGAAAATCTCACCACTGCCCAAACCAGGGTTTTTAATTCGTAAGCCAACGTGTTAGCTATGTGCCATGCTGGGAGCTGGCAATCGGCGGTCTCTCCGTTGTATTTACAGTCATTCCACGACATCTAGCCAACACTGGGACTTACATTCAGAGAATCGTTCTTTTAGAATCTCAAAAACTGAAGCGGTAAAAGAATCTAGCGTCCCGGTCGAGAAATTTTCTTCTCCTAAATCAATCTTGCCACATCTATGGTACTCCAAATGGAAATCACCGTAAACAAGTTAGAGTACAATTTCAACAACACTTATTGTCGGTCGGTGTGCATCCTGTTCTGGTGGGTTTATGCACGTTCTAGCTTGTAGTAGCTGAACTCCACGTTTACATGGTCACTTTTTTCAGCAATTTTTAGATAGTGTACGAAAAATGGAAGAAAGCTATTATTAATAATAAATTTGACTTTAGAACAATATTATTTTTTAAAAAAGAAGAAAAATCTTCACTATTTTCACAAATTACAGATAATATACGAAACATGCAAGAAAAAAATAAATACATTTTAACGTATAAAACTACATATTTTTTTTAGGAAAAAGAAGAAAATCGAGCCCCTAGCCGGGGATCGAACTCGGATGTTTTATTTTGTAAGACAGCGTCCTACCATCACGCCACGCTAGCCAGCTGCGAGCTGTGGTCTCGGTGCTGTATTTACAGGCACTACGTGACGTCTAGCTTTGTATGCCATCTACTCCTAGACATGACTAGATTCGCTTGGAAAAACAAATTCAGCATCTCGGTTGGGGCAGTAATATCCACATTGCCGAAGGAAAGAAACGAAAGTGTAAAGATACATGACAGCACATAACCTTAACTAATCTAGACTAACCCATGGTCACTAATTCAAGATAATCTACGAAATATACACGAAAGCAATTACTAATAATAAAAGACCTAGCAGGGTAAGATGGTGAAAAGTTCCTTGGAAGGAATCGTGGTAAAAAAAATACTACAATACTCAGCATCAAAAATGATGGTTCTTCACCAAATTTCAGCTCAAAAGAGGCTAACCTAACCTCAAAATAAATTAAGTTGAGTTTTTTGGTAGTTTAGTGATATCTTGGTAGGATTGGCACCTACGATGACCTTCTTTAAAATTATAGATTTTTTCAAGCTCTACAAGATGGTAATGTTTTATTCGTGTTAGCGCCAAATTAAAATGTTAAGAGAGGTTAGAATATCTGAAAACTGAATTTAAATAAATCAAGACAACAGTTGGCTCCAAATATATATATATTAAGTACTATAGTGTTTCTATAACCATGAATTTTTTGTTTTAAAGTGGTAGAACATAACCAAAAATGAGACACGTGACCGGCTTCTTGCGTAGCACATTTACTGTAAATACAAATTCGAGGGCGTACTTTGCCAGGTCCCCTTCGTGGACGACTGGACAAGAAGTCGGCTTCTTGACAGAAAGGTCCCGAGTTCGAGTTCACCCTGGACATTACTATTTCATCTTTTTCTCTTTCAAAATATATTTTTATATGTTCATATTTATTATTTAATAATTGCTAGGATATATATAAATAACTGATTGCTACTGGAAGCTAGGATGTATCTGGATGCACACACAGATTGCATGCGGCGCGCTCTCATATACAGTCACTTTATAAATTCTTCAATTTGTGCGCCCTATGAGTTTCTTTTTAAGCATGAATGGACATTTTCCTACTTTCTAATTCGGATTGTTTAGGAAAAGGATGTTTTTACGAAGTTTTTTATTACGACTGTCTCGACTGTGCAAATGAGGAGCACAGAATGGAATAAGATAAAGATAAAATGAATGTTGTTTATACCAAATAACAGATGGAAGAGAATGTTAACAGCACTTTTACGTATGCCCAGGTATAACCAGAGGCTGCGCTTCCCCCCCCCTCGCAATTCCGCTGCCCAGTTTCTTCGGACGTACCTAACCTCCGCTAACCCATGGTCGCTAGAAATGCAAGAAACCAATTATTAACAATAAATGTGAACAGATAGAAATGTATTTTGAAGAAAGAAACGAAAGTGTACAGATGCATAACTGAGCCTGACCTTACCAAACCTACCCTACACCATGGTGAGTATTTTTTTTAGTAATCTACGAAAAATTCAAGAAAACAAGTATTAATAATACATTTTAACTTATAAAAATATATTTTTAAGAAAAAAATATTACCCCCCACCGGAAATCGAATCCGGATATTTTAATTTCGTACGCCAACATCCTAACAACGTGCCACGCTGGAAGCTGGCAACCGGTGGTCTCGTCGTGATGCTTACCGTCATCACACGACATCTAGCCAACACGTGGCTTTACGTTGATTTATATTCAAAGAGTCATACTTTCAGAACTTCAAATAGTCGATTAGAACAAAAACTACCGGTGAGGATCCGATCACGAAACGTCTGGATCAGTTTTCTCACACACTGACCACCATACCAAGGTACGAGAGCTGCCGGACAAAACCTTCTCAGTATTAGTTCAAGGAGCTCTGCGCCTACGCGAGAGTGGGCGCCGTATTGTTTCCATCAGAGCTTCGCTTGTGGTGTGGAGGAGGGCGAATAGTTCTGAACAAGAATCTTGCTACATAAACAACACAACTTTTTAAGACACAGTTATCTGGTTCCTGATTCGGTCTTCACAAAGTCAACTTCTTATTATGAACATTCACTGATTTCCTTTCACTTCCCGTTCTTACCAATCTATGGGGTATATATATATAGATGTAGTATTGACAAGGGTGAAAGGAAATCAGTGAATGATGGTAATTAAAACTTTACTTTGTGTAGACAGTATCGGATTGGCTGGCAGGAGCCATCAGGAACCCGCTTTACTTGCTACTAGAGACAGGAAGATATCATTGCTACGGAAGTGGTAAAAAATCTTAACCATAAAGAACACTGACAAGCGATCAATTTGCAGTTGTCAATTTGACGTATTGGTTTGACGTTGGGTTTACTAAGTAAAAAACCCAGGTTCGATTCCCGGCATGGGGATTGTTCTTTTTTCTTTCAAAATATATTTTCGTATGTTCTTACTTATTATTAATAATTGTTTCTTTGCATTATTCGTAGATTATTTTAAATTGGTAACCATGGGAACGTGGAGAGTAGGTACTGAAAGCTAGGAAGTATATAAATAAACCGCTGAGAGTAGAGTTTAATGACTGATTTAACAACTTTTTTGTTGTGGTATGTGTAGTTGTGGTCAGCGTGTCAGACTCTCATTCTCAAGTTCGTTGGTTCGATTCCACGCCCTGATTTCCAATTATTTTCTTCAAGAAATTAAGCGTTGTAAATGATGTTCACGATTGCTCCTGAAAGAGATTTATCCCGTAAAGGAAGAAAAAACACAAGACAGAGAGAGTGGGGAAGGGGAGAGCGACGCAGATTGTGTATTCATAAGCGTTAAAATTTCATTTATTTCCAAGTCTTGCGCCGTATTTCTTTCCCTCTTTTCTTGTTTTGTCCTCTCTTTTTTCGCTCTCTCTCTCTCTGTGTATGTGTTTGAACATGAGAAGAATAGGATTTCTGTCTAACTCTCTCGTGGTTACCTAGAATATACTGAAGGACTCTTTATTTCTTCCTCCAAATGGAGGAATATCCTGGCGTGCCATGTTTGGCGCATATTTGTTCTGTCATGTTGGTAGTCTATTTATTACGCGTACTGTGAAACAATTCTCCTGGAGGAGAGAACTATTATTTCTTATAACTCCAACCTCCAATTATTATTGTAGCGGACTGTACGTTTCGTCGACGGTATGATTATTCGACACACTTTTTTTTTTTTTTTTTTTTTTTAGATTCGATGCCTTCATCCTTTCCTTCGACGATTTGTTTGTTGCTTTATGACAGCTTTTTAGTTTTGCGTATCGATACGTTGACCTATTCTTTCGACGATTTGAGCATTTGTTTCGACGATATGACCGTTTTGGGGGTTCGATGGCATATCCGTTCCACGATTTGGCCTAGATCCTTTAAATAATATGAAGGGGTTACTTTAATCAGTGGACTATCTTCAAAGGATGTGAAAATGAATGGGCATGTCAATCTGTGGAAAATGTTTTATACTCAGTGTTACTTCAAGAAGATTTTATTCGGGGGTTGTGGGGGCTCACAAAAATTAAAAGTAATGGATATTAACTCCATTGTGATAAAATATAAAGTAGTAATAATGCTACTAACAATATGTCGTACTTTCTTAACCTCAAAATAACATAAACAATGTTTATAGAATGTGCTATTATATAGGGTTGAGTATACATATGTTGAGACTATATCTTTCGGGAGTGCGGTTGAAAATTCCTCCGGGGGGCAAAGACCTTCGAAAGCATGCCTGAAAGAAACACTGCTTATACTGTAGTTTGATATTCCAATCCCCAGGCTGCAGAGAAGGAGGATTGTACCGTTATTAAGCGAGTTCTTTCCTCCGCAGTTTAATGTCTCATCTATGCGGAGCAGTTAAGTTCCAGAAGATTGCCTTAAAATTATCTTCAGCCTCTCATCCCAAGCACAAGTTAAATAGGTTAAGATCTGACTTTGGCCAGGTCTCAGTTGTTGGCCATATGAAGAGATAAATCTTACAATCTAGCTTTTATCTTTGATTAATATCTTTAAACAAGTATCCTGTGCAATTACAATGAAACAAACGTTTCCTCTATTATTTGTTTCAGGGTGTATCTGCGATATGCGGCGAACGTGGATCTTCTGGTGTTAATGCATCAGAAGTAGAATTTCTGGTAGATCATCATAATGAGTTGAGATCACGTGTTGCAAATGGTGAGGAGCACGGAGGAATAAACGGAACTCTTCCCAAAGCAAGCAACATGAAAAAAATGGTTAAGTATATATATTCTTTACATTAACATGATTATAGATTCGCAAATTCCTGAGATATATAGAGCCCTTACGTATACACACATTAAGTAACAGAAAATTAAGTAAGCGAACATACTGTAGTTATAAATGAAACAAAAAGGTTTATACATCGAAAATTGGTGTAAGCGTACACATAATTTATAATACTACATTACCCCTTTCATTAATAGATTTACCCCCAGTTTTGCAATCGATCGCTATAAAACGCAAGATATGACTTGACCTCAAGTTAGCGCTTGCTAGAAGCTTAGCGGTCAATTGTAAAAACTGGGGGTTAATCAGTATTCCATTGAGCTGCACTTAGCCATACAGGACTGTTAACATATAAAGCTAGGCACAGCTTGTTAGTTCAATTTCGATTAAATCCAAACTGGACCAATCTTTCATTTGTACAACTCACAACCAACCACACATGATTTCAGTTGTCAGTTTATTTGTTTATCGTCGCTGTGTGACTCGTTCTTTGAATTATATTTTCACTCTTCAGTTATGCCCATACTGGGCTGCTCATATAATGACACGTAATATAAATATACCAATACAGTATTTACGTTCTTTTGGGTAACTCAAGAGTTAAGACATAAAAGAACGAGTCACACAGCGACAACAGACCTTAAAAACTCAGTTAGAACTCAAAGATTAGTTCCCTTTCGATTGAACTGGAAGCAGACAAATAAGTAGATTAACTGTTCGTTTTTGTGTCAGATTTCAAACACTAACAAGATTTGTGAAGCAAGGAAGACTTTCCGGTATATTACACTAGCTCACTGCCCAGGAATTCCGCCAGAATTTTCAGTTTGGGGGGTAAAGTAAAAATTGCGATGGCGTAACTGGGGGTTTGCGTGGTTTCTATATATTTTTGACCGTAAAAATTTTAAAGTTGAGCGCACTCTCGAGAATTAGTGCGTGACACCCCACACAGGAAGGGGGTTATGACAGAATCACTGTCACTGCCAGTAAACATTACGTTTCAAGTCATTCCATGTGAAATTACCGAAGGGTGTTAGCTTGACCATTTGTTAATTTTTCATATGATCTCCGCAAGTAACCTTACTAGATATCTGCTCAAAACTTGTTACATTTCTTCACATCTAACAGCATCTTGGTTAGGGTCGTGTCAGGACATATGAGTTTGCATGGTTTAAGGAAGAGGCTCTTATTATGTTCTATTACACATAGCAAGTTCTTGTTTGCACTACTGTAAAGAAGACACGATGAGATTTCAGAATATGTATGTGGAAGTTGTGTTTCATTAGTAGGATTTTCAGAAGCACAAAATTAGCCATTGGAGTGATCAATTTTAAATTTTTTAGATGATCATAAAATAAAAATATATTTGAAACCACACTTTGACCATTGTATTAAAAAAGTATGGATAGAAATTATTCAGCCTCGCTAAAAGATGCCTGAATGAAACGTCTCTGCTGGTAATATTGTGTTCCAAATTTTGAACATTTACGAAAATTTCAAATTTCACGATTAAATATCTGAAAAGGGGAAACTCCAAAAAAATCTGACATTCTAACTTTGGTATAACCCTATTGATAGCTAATATAATCTCTACGATTCATTTTGTAGTTCACAGGGGTGTTGCTGTTACCTAATATAAAAAATTGATTAACATTGGCAATGCGTAGAATTCCGTAACGTCGTAGTTTTCAACTGAGAAAAATTCTAGGGCAGGGTTTCTCAACGTGGGGTTTGCGACTCCCAGAGGGGCCGCGGGTTGTGTGCCAGGGCTTGCGAGATGTCTGTGTGTGTTCAATAGCCTCTTGAAGGGTTTAACACTCATAACGTGAAACGAAACCGCTTATTATAAACAAGAAAAGTACTCTTGGAGGTCGCCGGCCAGAAGACGTGATAAAAGGGGGTTGCGGCATGAAAAAGGTTTGGAAACACTGCTCTAGGAAGCTTCTATGACAGAATCCGGTTGCAGGTCTCAAACCTGCATAACTTCCCAGTGCAGATGCAGAGATCGCAACCTAAACTACTGGAATACGGAGGCTGAGTGTAATAGAGAGCCGTACAAGCCAATTTGGTACTTTTTGAAGCACAGAATAATATAATGCATTTATTGGAGGGGAAAAGTACATTTATTTCTCGATACAGTCCTATGCTAAATTTAAACACTTTTCCATAGTTTCACTGCTCTCTCATAGAATTAGCATTGAGGAAACAAACAGGTTGTTAGTCCTTCTGCCAGCTATAGTACGTGGGTATTCCCCAGTTTGACCAGGCAAATCCTAGTATGGTACCTAGAAAAAAGCATTTGTTGCCACCTTCCCTTTAGTGGGAATAGTGTTCACCGAGGTATAGCATCCCTCTTTAGGGAACTGTCCGAAGTATACAGTCTAATTACCCTTCGAGATCCATTTCATCTGATAGAAGTCTATAGAACAGAGATTCTGCAAACCTCTCTCAATGGGGGGGATATCTCTCCTCAAAATCTCAAGCACACATGAACTTTACGGTTAAAAATTTATGGAAACTTTACTTTCACCCAGCTAATTTGATTGCTTAACATGAATTTGGTGACCTCTGGGTATACAAGGTGTAAATGTTGCCAACGTCTTCACACTTCAAGGCCAGGGTTGTAGTCTAGGGTATACGGAGATACACGCCGTATATCCTCAGATTAACCTTACACATTAGCGTATACCTTCTGCAAAGATGCGTATACCATCTACTCCCTTTCATTTATTTACATAATTTAGCAATTACCCCGTTGAGAATATTACAGTCAAATACTTTTGGTTCCACTTGATCGGGAACATGTTGAGAAGGGGAAGAGGGTATAAATACATTATGCTCGTCAGCTTTTTAGTTTTGCTGCAATATGTTGATAATAATAATAATAATACGCATGCAGTGTACATTCAATTTGAGCAGAACTTTTGTTAGCTTGGGAGGTCTCTTAGTGCAGGTAGTTGTGAGAGATGTGAGATTGTAATGTGAGATTTAACTTAGGTTTTCCACAGTGATGTGAGCATTCCCAGCTTTTAAATTTTTACGGTCAAATATCGATATAAATCATGCCAAACTCCCCTCCCAATTTCGACTTTATATCCTTCCCAAAGCGAAAATCCTGGCGGAATCCCTGGTTTTCAAAAGCAAGGTAGATTGGACTTTTCGATGTATAGAGTGAGTCTCAAAATGGGCTGCTTAAATGGGCCTTATAATATAATTGAAGACTGGAAATGGAAAACGAAATCCTAAGATCTTGTTTTCGATGCTAAAATGTTCGAATTGCCAAGTCTAAGAACCTGCAAAAAATCTAGAAGTTCCTACAACATTGCAAATCGCAGCGGAAGTAGATGTTCGTGTGTGTGTTCGAGGCGGAGAGACCTTCAGTTTTCCTCTCTCGAGTAAAATTTCGTTTCTGGTACTTACATCGTTTTCCATTTCCAGACTTCAATTCTACCTGATTATTAACTATAGATACTTCGTAGCTGTGCGAAAGTCTCAACATTCTTCTTGTTTCCCCTTCCCTGAATGCAACCAATTATGCATAGCTATAATTTCATTGTTATTGCCTCACTGGAAGATACATAATCAAAGCATTTTGCGTTTTTTGTGTGTGTCTATTTAATAGAAACATAAATGAAAATTTAATGGAAACATAGAGTCTCCGATTAAAGATTCATAAACTAAAAGGTTCCCAACGTATACCCTGTGAAAATTTGGAAACTACAGCACTGACCAAGGCTCAAATTCTTCCCGCTCTCATGTCTACCTATTTTGTCATGAGACTCTAAAAAATATATAAACATTAAGGTTAGTATAAACCAGCAGCCTCTAAAGCTACATGCTAGCACTACTTTCGTATGTTTCTAAGGTATTGTTGTACAAAATATCCAAACCTACCACAGTGAAGCATTTTCAACAATGAACAAAAACGAAATTATAAAATAGGTACAGATAGAACTCTTGAAATGGTTATTTTTTTCTGAAAGTTTAAGCTCTCTAGGCTTGAATTTATAGAAGCAGCATTCCAGTTTCGTGCAACGAAACAATATATTATAAATATACGAAGATAGTGCTGCCATCTAATTTTAGAGATTGTTGCTTTAGACCAGTAATTCCCAATCGGAGTTCCGCGGAAACCTAGGGTTCCTCGACGCAGAGTTAGGGGTTCCGCGAAAATATGTAACGTTGTATTCGAAACATACAAATTGTTTTTTGTTTTCTCTACTGTAAATCCTACTTTATATTTTGCTCTAGATTAGATCAAAATATTAAGTGGCAGGCAGCCGGGATTCCCCAAAGTTTAGTTAAATATTTATGGTGCTCCCCGAGACGAGAAAGGTTGGAAAACACTACTTTAGCCTAACCTAAAATCAAGGAAGTCAACAGCTCCCTAGACAGATGCTCTTAGGTTGAAGCATAAACTAAATAATAACATAGATTTATACCGCTTACCTATTTTCGTCTACGTTAAAATTAATGGATTTTTTTTCTGAAGAGCATGTGATTTTGAACCCTGCCGTTAAGTGGCTATATACCTCTACTAAAAGGAACCAGCGACTGAAGGTAGTGGTCAGAGCCACCTAACGGCAGGGTTGAAAATCACGTGATCCTTAGCGCAGATGAAAATAGGTAAGCGGTAGAAGTCTGTGTTGGAGCTGATTTTCATCTGCGCTTGCGTTGCTTGCGATTAGGGTGAGTAGCCAATTGAAACACGTGTTTTATCACATGTTCTACGTGTAACACGTGTTTTAATTGGCTATTCACCAAAATCGCAAGCAAAGCAAGCGAAACAAGGTTTTAAGGAAAGCAGCCCTTATTCTTTAGTCTATGGTCGTAGCTGCCTATCTGGACAATAAATGTAAGTTATCATCAGTGTAGAAAGATTTATCAGTATTTCGGAGTAGAATCGAACAGATTGTTTTGTTTAGTCGCTACAGCTGGGATATGCTGGCCTTCCAAGAAGTCTACGAAGAGCCCCAAAAGTGTAAACCATTTGAAGAGACGTCCTGTTTGTACGTCCAATATCTCCTACGCCTATCTACCTCCTAGTCCTTTCTCCTGTCTGTACGCTTCCATCCAGCTTGTTTCTTCCGGACATACAAATTTACAGTTCCACGGCAAGTGTCCACAACAGGATTTCTGCCAGAATTTTCAGTTGGGAGGGATGTAAAGTCAAAATTGGGAGGGTGTAAGTGGAGTTCTGCATGGTTTCTATCGATTTTTCACAGCAAAACTTTTGAAGTTGGGGTTGTTGTAGAGATTTAGTGGAAGAGATACCCTCACAGGAGGGAGGGTCTGCCGGAATCACTCGTCCACAGTAGTAGCTGCTCGTTCTATCACCTGAATCCAACTCAAGAAACTGTAAAGACTATTGATAAGACGAGTAATCCTGAGGTAGTATTTTGTACTGATGAATCCAGTAATACCCCATATAAGATAGACCTAGCTTCCTAGGGTTAACTAAATCGTGACTGAAACTGGATATTACCTTAGTAGTGGCTGGAAGCACATAATAATTGATTACCATCGTTTGTAGTAAATATTGTCTATATAATACAAAGGTTTTAATAGATCGAATAACGAAACATTTATACATAACAAACCAGTGATTTTGAACTTGGTGTACCGCGGCACACCTGTTGAAACGTCGTGAGTTATTAAGTGTGCCGCAAAACTTCTGAAAATTGTGATATTGCTGGCTAAAGTCATTCAAATAATTTTACTCAATATTTATTTTGAGAAAAGAAACAAGACAAGACTTAATGCGTGCAAGACCGAGTCACTAGCCGTTTGTGATAGGTAATATGATGGACCCGAGTAAAATGGGTTGAGAACCACTGTAAATAAACGAATCTTAAATTTTGCAGAACCCTAACTCAAATCCCATTATTTTGTAGAAATGGAATCCAGAGTTGGCAAAAACAGCTCAGATGTGGGCGGATCAATGTCTTTATAACGAACATGACGCTTGCAGGTTCAAGTTAGGTAAGTTTCAAGTGTTGTAAATAAAACAGAAAATATAGTTTTAATGAAATTCTTTTCAGGTAGATCTCATCAGGCTGACTGTATGAATTGAAATAATATTAGAGAGTATTAAATAACGGTGATAGTGTAGTTTATTCTCAAACTTTAGATGTTATTTCTATTGTGATTGTTACATTTAAAGACAGACTATTGTTACATCTAAAGACAGACTCTTATCCAGCTCCTGTAGACCGGGCAGTAATATCACGGGCTTCAAATCGAGAATAGGTACTCAATCAGTTCGGACCATTCTGACTGAGGTTTTCCATAGTTTTCCTCATTTTTACTAGGCAAATGCCGGGATGATACCTCAAGAGAGGACTTGGAATGTCTTTCCCATTCTCACCATACCCTATCCCGCCCACAGCCAAAGATTTCAAAAGTTCATAAATTAATTCAAATTATACTTCTCTGAATAATGAAAATCCTGCCAAATATAATAAATTACTGTAAGCATAGTGTCATCCTAATTCCAAAACCAATTAACTCCGTTTAAGAATTTCTACAGGAGAGCGAAAAAATATCACAAGTTTTCCACTGTCAATGTTGAGAGCAAGTTGGATTGGCGTGACCACCTTCGCCAACTTAGGATTTCCTGTTTGAGAGCTCTGACAGGACAGTTGTTACGTGTTTTGTCTTCTTACTTCGAGTACTGATCGTACAGTTTTGCTGCGTCTTTATCCAGCACTTCTTTCAAGTATGCTTAATTGTGGTTGTAATGCCTATAAGTTTGTACTAGTCTCAACTTTGTGTATGTTGGGTAGAGCCATCGTACAGGAGTTTGACTTTCCTCTGGCGCCTATTGCGCAAGTCCTGTCACCCATCTTTCTGTTGATCCTGCTGAGCCTCCGTTCGAGATTCACCGTATATACCATGTGCTGAGTTACCACTGTAAGTTACCATCATCCTTACTTCTCCAACCAGAACATCATTGAGTTATGAACCCCCGCTAATTGAGATATATGGGTCTACAGGTCCTCTCCATATCCGAGCATCTAAATTTCTGAAAATATTGAATTTGGAGCGTCCAACTGTCTGCCGTGTGTGACTTAGTCTCCGTTCTCCATGGACAGTTGCTCTTCCATGGGTTGAGTCTTCAATTTTAGTTGACCTTAAGGAAAGCGGAGATACCTATGGTTGAGTAACAGCAACAATAACTTGAGTTGCGGAGTCAATACCCGAATTTTTACTGTGTTTTACTGATGGAGCTTCATGTCATGTCTACTAGTATCGTAGCTAATAGCGTAGTAAAGTGTCATTGCTTTCGACATGATCAGACAAGGGCTGATTGAGCTATGGATCAAGGAAACCTACGTGCATAGAAGTGGGTTGTGCTAGATTAGTGGTAGTACACTCACGCGGCAGGAGGAAAATCTTCGTTTCATTTCCAGTTAAACCAGAAGCTACTTTTTTTCTGTATGTTTTTCAACATATCTCTATAAACAGGATTTCTTTGTCAAGGAAAGTTACATATTTAACGATTTTAAAAATCTTGAAAAGTTTCAGAAACCCTACTTAACTGAAATATTGAAATACTGTATTATGATTTAGCTTCGTATGGTCCACTTGAAAGATTTTCTTAAGCTTCATATGAACTATTTTGATCAAACTTCTTGGTACGACCCATTTGAAAGATTTTGATGGAGATTCTCCGTGCACTATATTTGAAATGCTTTTATGAAGCTCTGTAAGATCTATTTAAAAGATGTTAATGCTTCGTAGACCTATTTCCATTGTTTTTATCAAACTTTGCACTACCTATTTATGATATTTTGATCAGGTTTCATTTGCTATATTTGTAAGATTTCGATCAAAAGTCATCTTTCAATACGAACGTATTATATTAAATTATAAATTATAAATTACGAACGTATTATCTTACCCCAACGAGTCTTAGCTCACATAAAGGTCAGTGTATTGTATTTTGTACTCACATTGGATGTCAAGAGACAATGAATATACCTACTACAGTATTCTTACTTATAAGCACAAATGTGTTTGTCATTAATACATAACATAAAATCTACTTTACACACACACAGATTTAACAAGGATAGCTGTCTCCTTCAACTGTAGTCATTACTATAAATACTTCTTATAGTTACTCAGTCTTAAGTACCTATAAATCAATCAATCAATGGGTTACAAAATTAAGGGGATCGACGCAGAAATGGTGTAGCACACGAATACATTTTTTAATGTCTAGCGGTTTTTTTACATTCAAATACATGTAAAGAGCAACGATTAATATACCAAAATATTATCCTAAGTGCCTTGCAAGTTCCAACAGTTTTATTGGCAATAATACTAGATTTACCTTGTACGTGTATTTTGCTTTTTTTTTTTTTGTAAATAACTTTCTAAAGTGAGTTACGCTATTTCTGCACCAAGCTCCCTGTATTTAAAATATCTATGGAGTAGAGACGTGAAACGTATGTCTCTGTTATGTTGTTTAACCAACTTCTTGAAGCCATATATATTAGATGCTAGTCTAATAGCAGAAGCAGTTTACTGTAAGTGCTATAGAGAAAATATTTAACTCCTGCTTTACTGAATGTGTCCATTCACATGGTTTGTTTGTAGCTGTTACCGTCCATTAAATTCATTTTATCTTTTAATCGTATTGTCTGTAAGTGTAGTAACCATTTACATTTGGTATTACAATCCTGATAATCCCTATGCATATTAATAGCTGGTTAGTATAAATGAAATTTCTTAGTGCGACCCTACGTGTATACACTTTAATGTACTTTAGTCATTGTTAGATGGTTAAATAGTTAGGAATGCTGTGGTTTAGATATGCTCTTTCTGAACAAACTATACTCTATGTACATTGTTTGAAGAAAGGCAATTTCATCTGTGTTATTATAATCTACGGAAAGAAATTGATTTTGTGATATTGTGATGACAAATACTTATGAGTATTTGGAAAGTAATAATATATTATATGTCGTTAACATCACAAAAAACTTAGGAGGTCTTCCATATTGATATATTGGCAAGTGACACTCATTTACATGCGGTATTACTTGTAGACTTGTATGTTCTTAGATGTTGCTATGTGTAACAAATTGTTATACAGAAGGACATATTTTTTTTTATTTAGGACCCACCTTCCACCCCTGTCTCTTAACATTCTTTGTTCGGATTAAGTTGTGCACTTCCAAGGTCATACATCACGGGCAGTTGTTCGTCCTCCTCAATCTGGGACAGGCTATCCCTAGAGATTTTCGGATTGCCGGAATTTCGGCACTCCAAGAAGCTCCTTAATTCCCTAGTTCTGAATATTGAGTGGCGCGGGATATTATTTTGACCAAGCATTCAGAATGTTCTCGTTGTCTTTGGTTCCTCATGTTGGAATATGCTCGGGGAAGGGGGATATTTTTTGTAAAACTTGCTTTATTTATAGAAAAACATATATAACACTTGTACGACACAGACACCACAGGACATCACAAACAAAGATGCTGGCTCCAGTAGTGTTTCCTGGAATATATGTTTGATTAATGAAAGTTTAGTTATGCACAGTTTATGAATGTTTTATCAGTTGCATCTACTCCTTGTCTATTTCTTCATTTTGTTTGTTCCTTTCACACTACATTAAGTTACACTACACATCATGAAAGTTATATTCACTTTCGTTCGTGTCATGCTTTTGGTTTCCGAAACAACGGCACTAAGTATCCTGTATTATACTGTTGAGTATTGTTTTTGGGCATGTTAATGTTTCCCATCACCACACATCACACAAATAGAAAAGTATATTGACATAGGATATTTTAAGAGTGTCCTCCAGTTGCTGCGATTCCAACAACAGGGCACACTCCGCGGAAGGTTGATCGCTGGTTTCCAGTGGTCATTCACTCTCTCTTCACTCTTCCTTTTTTTCACAATTTATCATTTGGTATTTATTTATTTATCTTGTTTTTTTGTTTTAATTTAATGTTTTGGTTGGATTATTCCACTTATTCCATTAATCTGTTTTCCGGTTTAGTTCGAGTTACGATTTTCAAATTCGAATTGCTGTTCGCTGATTGGACGTTTGATTGTGATCTTTGTTTGTCTAGATTTAATGTTTATTGTCTTAAATAGTTATGTCACTTCCAATTATTATTCTAGGTTGCTTTGTCTTTTACGTTAGCTTTTTAGGCATCACTTTCGCCCCCTGCGGATGAACTTCATTCGATGGTATTCTGAAATTTTATATGCAAGTTCCCGGAGAACAGTCACATGTTGTGGATTTCGCAAGAACATCTTTGATTTCTCTGCCCTCCAGGGTTTTCCTTTCTTCCTTGGCTATTTCTTCTGTTTCAACCACACTGCAGTAATGGCACAATTTATCCTCCACCAAATTGAGGTCCTTAAGTTTGTTCCTATATGGCCCATGGCCCATTAGGAAGTGAAGTAGTCCTCCTCCTATGTCTTTTCCAATTTCTAGCCTCTCAGCCACACTTGGGAAAAAGATGTAGAGTCTTCTCGCCTTATCGCTGTTCTTCCAAAACTGCTGCCATGCACTAGTTATAACGTCAATTATTTCTTGTTTAGAGTTTACGTTTGTGTTCAGGATTTGCATAAGTTTATTTTTTTATCTTTTTTTTTAAGCCAGTACATGGCACCAAGTATCTTTATTTGGAGATGTATTGGGACAATGACTGCTGAAATTTGTAGTGCTTCTACTGAATTTGTTCTATTTGCTTCCATCATACGCAAGAATATCTGGCGTTGTTACCTGTCTATCGTCTGTTTCTGCATTCTATGACACCAGATACTTGCGCAATACCTCATTATGGATCTTATTATCACCTCGTGGTATGTTTTTATTATTTTTATAGGGATTCTTAAATCATTATTTGCGATGTTTATCAATTTATGCATTAATTTATTCGTTGAATTTTAACGTTAGTTACATGCGTCCTGAAGTTTAATTTTTCATCCAATAAGATTCCTAAATATTTGTAATTTTCTCCTCTTTTAATTGTTTTGCTACTTATTTTTATTATAGGTCCTCTATTCCTAAGTGTATACCCTTAAATAATATGTATTTTTTCTGTTGATATCTGGATTTTATTATCGCCACACCACGACGTAAGTATTTTTATTATATTATTTCCATTTGCTTGTAGTTAATGCCTGGTATTTCCTTTGAGCAAAACCGCCAGATCGTCCACATATCCCACCACGCATTCGGCTTCATTCATTTCATCTCCCGGAGCACGGCTGCAAGGCTAGATCCCAGAAGATCGTTCCTAGAACCGATCCTTGAGGACAGCCCTTTGTTTGCGTTTTGCTCTTAACGCTGTTCTCTGCGTTTGTCTCAATGCTCCTATTTTTAAAGTAATTTTAAATCCGAACAAAAACACCAGAGGTGCAAAAAGTGGAGCCAAGTTCTTTAGC
>JAGDQP010005609.1:63442-77081 GCA_022664845.1 Lepisma saccharinum
TATATATATATATATATATATATACATATATATATGTGTGTGTGTGTGTGTGTGTGTATGTGTTATAACCATTCCATCAACGGATGAATAGTTGGAAATGAGGAATAGCTACTGTCTTACAGAATACCGAAGGGGAAAAACGATTTGAGATGAAAGGAAAACTTTGTTAATGATGACATATCTAACAGTGTAATTTGGAGACGTTGCTTCTTTGTAGCCATTCGATTCCGTATATTCTTAGCATTTACCTTATTCAAGAGGAAATAGTTTCTAATCCTAATGTTTTTGTTAGCGACTGTACAAGACGGACTAGAATTGTCCAAATTTTCATGGGTTTTCAATCTAGTGTACAACAAAACATACAAGAGACCAAATGATTCCTGGAACAGTAGCGCCACAATCAGGGAGAGTGGTAAACCACTGATTTAAGTTTTTGATTGCGGTCGACAGTTGTAGTGATATTATGCCTAACTAGATTTGAAATTGTCATGTCATGTAGCATCCATTCCATTTTTATGGAGCACATGAGTTTCTGATCTGTGATCTATATATACTTTTTGCATCAGAACATATCTTCCTCCTCGGTGACGTCACTCTTTCGGTTCAGTAACAAAATAAAAATACAACTTTTCATATTCTGTGGCTCAAAATGTCACCGACTTTTTCTTAGGGTTTATATTTTCCAAGTCTAAAAGTTAAGTGATATATAATTTGTCCATCTAGTGTTGGCGTAAGGATATATACTAACCTCAACAAGAAATGTGAAATACAAACAAACTTGATTTCAGCTTTACACAAACACATAACTTGCAACAACCATAACTAGAAACGTTAAATGAAATAAGAAACAGAAATTATCCTTTCCGGGAAATTCCCTTCCCAGTTCACTTCATCCTTTGGATTGTTGCAACAACCGTCTGGGACTTCTGGTTGTGTTACCATTGCGAGTAGATGTACCAACCTTATTTCATGGGGAGGAGATTTAGTTTGGTGGTCATCATCCTGAGCTACCAACTGCAGAGACTTAGCGGTTACAAGTAAATATTTTATTATATTCACGAAAACCACCGACTGTCAACTACGGTATTGCCATGTACTCACTCGTAAATATGTTAATAAAACATAAAGAATGCGTCGGCCTGAGAATGAGATGCATAAAGACCGTAAATAAATTCAATATTAACGAAGAATATGTCAAAATATGCAAACTAAGGGATACACGTTAGTATTAAGGTGGTAGTTCCAAAGGGTGTAAAACAGTATTCTCCGCACATAAATTAACATATCAGGGGTTGTTGGCAGAAAGCAGAGTTAGTCACCTTTAAGAGAACTCTAATGCATTGCTTTTATGTAGTAAATATTCTGGACCAGTAAAAATAGGTCTACTAAAAAGAGTGGTCGTTCAGGGTGATTTCAATGTCAACAGAAACATTAAATTAATACCTTTGGTAAAGCATTTGCTGCGCTACGTGTCTTCTGCATACTCCAGGTCACTCTAATTTTCTGTACTTAAGAATCTTTCTTAATTCTCAAACTTGGTTGGAATTACCATGTTCATAATTCGGTCCTACCCAAGTACTCTTAGAAAACTTTTACTTACGTAAGCATCCTCCGTGCAGTTCTTGTAGTAAACAATGGGCGTTTTTCTTAAAAAGAAAAGGAAAAATGAACATGGCGTTTCTCACCTTTGACAGGCCAACACGATCCTTGCGGTTTGAAAAATTTCCAATGCTTCTTTGACCAGCCTATTAGGAAATTCACAAAGATGAACGGAGTTCATGTACAGATAATTATTAAGTCTTCAGATGCAAATCTATTTTTTTATTATTTTGTTTACTTTCATGTATCAAGCATTCATAGGATGAGTGTTTTATCGCTGTTTTCTTGAAATCATCCAGTGCTGTCAGTTGACGAATAGACATATGAATATTTTGTGTGTTCAATTATTCTATTCGGGCCCAGTTATCTTCTTCAGGAGTGGAACCAAGGCATTCTGCTACATGCAGACATTTTTTTTTTAATGATGAATATTGAAATTTCGTGTATTACAAACGAATGATTTTTATTATTACCTAATCACAAATATCTTATGTAAGGTAAAATTGAAAATTGCCGGTACATAGTCACAAATACCATGAGTTAGGTGTGCTGTGGTGGTTTAATGGATAGAACATCTAACCGGAAACTGGATGGTCCAGGCTGGAGTTCCAGTCACAGTAAGGTCAATTTTTCAGTGTGCAATTTACAACTTCATGTAACACAAGGTATTGTGATTAAGGAACAACATCAAACCTAGATCTATGAATACTTCCACAGTGTAACCTATTCTCAGTTCCTCTTCTTTAAAGGAAACCTTTTTTAAGTATGAATGAAGTTTTTAAGAATTAGCTATTACTATATGTGAACCCTCCCTGTAAATCTTATTACTTTCAGTAATGGTAGTCCATGCTCTGAATTTAGTATACACCACTGGTTAGAACACACATAGAAGTTACTCTAAACTACTCTGCATAATACGGTTCAATTTCCGTTTCATTTTAGAGGTCAGATCTCGCCTGTGCATTTCTTACAAATTATATGGGCAGAAACAGATGAAGTTGGATGTGGACGGCGAGAACTTTACGAAGGTAACAACAGTGTGCAGTATTATGTATGTAACTACTCACCTCAAGCCAATGTCGTGGGGATGCCGATATATAAGATTGGAGAACCATGCTCTGCATGTCCTACGGACTATAAGTGCTCCGGTGTGCTATGTGGTGAGTTCTTTTCAGTTTTATGTAAATTGTGGAATATTATGGAAGGGTTGTTCAGTATCGACCGAAACTTATTTCTAAGTTCGAAATGGAAAGAAGTAGGGGAGACTGTTGTACCTTGAGCGTGGTGTACCTTGGAACAGTCTTATATTTCTGGATCCCTGCGGTACGTATATAGCGGAAACTCCATAGAATATGTTCTGTGTCAAGTTTCCCAGGTAGTAGCTAAGTGGTTTTGTTATATGCAGGTGGCTGTGTGTTGAGTTAATTGAAAAAAAAATCGATAATTAAAATAATTATTTTCAGATTTAATTATTGTTTTATAGCGTCGTTAGTGTAGCAACTTTATTTCATATGTAATAGTAACCGTAGACAAGAGAACTAGATAAGTTTCTCTGTTAAGTCACAAATGTCCATTCTACATTAACACTTTCAATATGTAATTATGTTAGTGATTTCTTACAGCCTTTTGTACCATGAAACAGACGCACATACTGTACATTGAGACATGTATGTTGAAGAACTGAAAGATCACAGGGCACTTAGAAAACAACCAGAACAATAACCAGCAAATAAACACACATCTAGGCGTTTATTAGGTCTATTGTTGGTTCCTAGAGTGCTTAAAAGTACTTTTAAAAGTTCTTGCATAAAGTAACACACACTTTTGCACTTCAGGAACACAGAACTGATATTGATGAAATATTTCCCGAAATACTTATTTGTGAGTTGTTTTATTGATTTACCCTCTTATGAGTGCATGTTTCAAGGTACATGAGGCTGTGTTCCAAAGTGTTGTCCCATGGAACACTTTGTTGGAATTTTTTAAGGAATAAAAATCACCATAAAAGAAAGAAAGCAGAAACCACATACAGAAGCAGTTTATTTCAGAAACCTTCAGTTTAAAAGCACAGACATGGAATTGGAAAAATTAATGTCCCTAAAACTATAATTTGTAAAACGTAAAAATGTGTTCCATGATACAACAGTTCCATGATGCCCTCTACAAACACTAAACTTTGGCAGTTTTTCAAAGTTTTCTCACCTGAGTATTCACCCAATGCTACCATCGCGATCTTTGCGGCAGTACTCTAATTCCCTCATGCTTTGTTTACATTACTAAAATCTTACTATGGGTAACGTTAACCAAGACCATTTTAGTATTGTAAACGGTAGTTACCGTTAACGCGGGTTTTAAATTTAACTAGAGTCAACTTACGACGGTTATCTTCTTTTGTTAGTTTTCTACACGCAAGATGGCCGTTAAGAGCAGCTCAATTAGTGAGTTTATTTCTTTCTTTTTCGTGGTGCGTATCACTTTCAAAGTATAAAAGAATGATGGCAGAAATAATATACAAAATGTTACGCTACAATTAGTTAATTTGTGTTCATTATTTTATAATTTAAACTTGTAGCGTGTAACCTTAGAGTATGGAAAAAGATTCCTTACTCTAAGTGTTTTTTACTGGCAATGGCCGTACAAGCACGATGATCAAGTTAAGTCCCGTAGTCTGAACGGAGTTATTTCAACCATGATTTTTACCATCGTATCAATCTTAGTAACCTAAACAAGGCATTAGCGTAGAACGAAGTGGGTAGCTATCGTAACCTCTACAGGAAATCTTTCTGTAGTGATACATCTGACTGGAATTTCTTCCTTCACATATACTCCTTAAGGGTCCGCACAAGTAAATAATCACTGGAGACCAAATCTGGACTGTACAAGGCGTGGAGTAGCATTTACCAGTGCAAGTTAACCAGCGTTGTAAGAGATAAATGAGCAGAATGCGCAGAAGGTAAGCGGACATTGTCATGAAGCACAATTACATGACCCGAAAACATCTCAAGTGTGATCTTGCTAATGCCATTGTATAAAACACTATGGAGCAATGTGAAGTAATAATTGACATTAACTGCAACCACATTTAAAAACAAAACAAAAAAAGTGAACTACGCCGGATGTTGACTGGAGTTACTGCAGTCTGGTGAAAATGTGAACGCGGTTGATTCGTCACAGTCTCTCGTCTTTTTGAAAACAATTCACTGCTTCGTACCCAAGTCAGCGTTTCTTCCCCATGTCGTGCTTTCAATTTTTGCACAATTCCAGCTGACTCCACCGTTTCCTTCACCACAAATTAGATAAGGCACAGCTGTTCCACAGCAACAAACACACTACTTTCCGTCATGTTGGTTATACTGCTGCGCATGCGCCATATATATTCTGACTCGTAGCTATAGTAACAAGCAGCTATAGTACATCCAATTACTTCTTACATTTCATCGTTGCTTCTCTTACTTCTTACATTTTTACACCAAAAAGTCGTGGCTTAACGTTAAACGACCCGTCTAAATTGTGATCATTTAATCGTGACTAAAGAATTTTTTGCTAATAAAAGCCAAAAGGTATTCGTAACGTTTTCGCAATATATTAGTGCTTTGTTCATATTTCTACTGTCACAGTCAACTATTTTAAATCACTTAGAGACCCTTTTACTTTCACATACCACGCTCTTCTTCCCTTTCACTTTTACGTTTAACTTGTGTTTTCCCTTCGTTCCGCCTCTAGTGTTCCGTTTCAGTTTCCCTCTTGATTCTTCCAGTACACTCTTCACTGTTGAACGGACTTTAGTCTGGTTTCTCCTTCTCTCATCTTCTTCTGTTCCCATTTCTTCCGATTCCTTCCTAATCCTTCCTTATGTTTAATGTTCCATTGCAGTTCATGACTCTATTCTCCATTTTCTTTCTATTTCTTGGCATTTTCCATCATTTTCTTAACAATGTTTTCCTTTCTATTTTTTTTTTAATTTTCATCTTATCCCATGCTATTTCGTTCTTCGCTTAACAATGACAACAGTCACAGCAGCGTGAATTCGAATTCACAAAAACTACTACTTTGACAAAAAAAAAGGCCTTTTGTATAAAGTATGTGTGGAATACAAAGAATCTAAAAAAATATATAATAAAGGTGAAAGTATACACGGCAACACGAACTGTAATAGCTGGATTAGAGAGACAACGATGTTGTCTGTCGTCAACTTTATTTAACGAATATCTGGAAGATATTATAATGAAATTCTCCAATAACGAAGAAACTTCGAATGCATTAAACTTGCAGATGATATCATTGTTGTTGCAGAGAATCTCTTAGCAAGATAATAAAATGGCTAAAGGCCGCTTTAGACGACAGGATTTATGCTACGATGAATCTTACGATTAGCAGTAGTGCCAGAGTGGGAATGCAAGAATGCTACAATATGGCAAAATGCTATGATATAAATCCATAACTTTTTCATTTTACGCTGGCACACTGCTTTTGCTAAGATTCATCGTACGAGAAATTGTATAGTCTAAAGCGACCTTAAAAGAGAGATGGAGGAACATGTAATGAAGACAAACGTCAAGAAAACAAGGAGAATGGTAATTTGCAAGAAACAGAATCAGAGTCAACTTCAAAATTTGAAGAGGAAAAGTAAAAAGTAAATGAAACAGCTACAGGTATTTTGTAAGTGCTAGAAGTGAACATAGGAAACGTGAAAAAGAAATCGAAGGGAGAAATAACAATAGAGAGGGACGTATTAACTGAGAAGAAGAATCTCTTTGTAGACCAATCAAAAAAAAAGTTGATTAAATGATTTGTGTTGAGCAGAAAAGTGGATTCAACGAAACAATGACGAAAGAATATAGGAAGCTTTCGAATTTTGAATTTAGTTTTTTAAGGTCTTTAGGCCACTTTGGCTCATGCGGCGGAAGCTTTGGAAATGTGGACATGGAAAATAATGAAATACGGGAATGTGGAATGCTGACAAGAGTAGGCGAGAGATAAAATTAATTGGAACAATGAACAGAAAAAGAAACAAGTTAGGGCATTGTGAAAGCATAGCGAGAGATGTAGTTGCAGACTTAATTGGATGCAAGAGAGGAAGGGACAGAAAACGGATCTAACGTCCTTAAGGATTAAACCTTAAGGAAAGTAAATCGTACAGTAAGACAGGGAGGAAAGCGCAAGATCAGCAGAAAATGAAAGGGCTTGCTATAAGGTGTCTTGAAGGAACTGCTGCTTTCGACAGAATATTGTTGACAATAATTACTTAAATACCTTTAATTCTTCCTTTTTAATTACCCTAGAAGAGACGATTCTAACAATCGTAAGTATCCACAATGTATGTATAATATAGTTCAAAATTTCAATTACAAATGTTAAAATTGGAAAACGATAAAGTCCTATATGGGCATATTGATGACCAAGCTGCAAGAGAATAGATCAAGAAATACAATCGAGTTTCTTGAACTCCACATCACTCCATCAAGATGATACCCTACGTTCATTAAAGTTGCTGTAGGGAGAAGTAAAAGGCGGGTAAAACAATGTTTCTCTTCCGAATCTATCTATACTTGTTTTAACGTACTGTTAAGACTGATTCACACATACTAGAACTGTGCACTCGGTGCCTCTACTGTGTTGAGATGATTTCTAATTTCCTTCCAAACATGATGTTTCACTAAGTTGCTATCGTAATCTTTATGTATGTAGAAGTTGATTTTACGAGGGATTCACGACCTTCCGATGGCTCGTCGAAGATGAGTCAAGGAATAAAATGTTTATAAAATATGTATAATTACGCCAAAAATTATACTAATTTTGCATACATCTCTGAATTATGAGGGATGTAAACGAAACTCCTCGAAATACGTCCCTGGTTGAAGATTATAAAGGTATTCGTGCTCTTGCACCAATATTATTAGCTGTTCTCTCATTTTCCCGCGTGTTCATGGTTGATACACGAGGTATATTATGAGAATGAAGACCTATTGTGATCAACTTCGGGGAAATTGTATCACTCCAACAGGGTTTGAATATGACTGGAGCTTCACAAATGTACCTATACTACGTTCATACACATAGTACTGTGCTGTGTTTGTGTCAGACCGTGACTTTATGGAATCACTTCCAAGGCGACTTGAAAGGGATAGGGTAGGCTTACGGTCGGTGCACAGTTCTAAATGTTTAAATCAAATTTAAAATTTCTTTTTCGGGTCTTGCAGTCACCTGAAGAAGCTCGATTGTACACAGTGAAATATTGTTGAGTTTGCTCTTACTACAATGAATCCACAAAGGAGTCATTTCCTCCTTTTAACTTTAGAAAATGATGGCACTTGGTGCTTAAAAATGTATTTCGATTTGCAGTTTTCTTTTTATAAATTTGTTTCTATTCCAGAGAAACAATAATGGGTGACAAAAGAAGATCAAGAAGTTTTAATTTCAAGGATGTGTGTGATAGCAATATGATTCTTTCTCTTAGAAGCGAAAGAAAATATATATGCAACAAATCATTAAAAACAAGCTTATAAAATTAAATGCGTATGTGTATCAGTAGGAAGTAATTTAATAAATCATGTAAATAAGTTGTTCTTTAAAATGTGTAAAAAAAATAATTCTACTTTATAATATTTCCAATAAAAAATAATAGCACGTTTGTCTACTTGTTGTAATTTTTATTCCTGTAATTAATAACTACAAATTGCATCAAGTTTCGAATTCCAATGAGGTATAACAAAAGTTCAAAATAATGCGACCAAGATTTGTGATTTGGTACCGTCCTACCATTAGTAAAACTGGACGGAAAAAGAATTACATCAAGATGAACATATAAAGAATTCGTAGCTGTTGACATCCATGCCCCCTGCCCCCCCTTTTTAGCTCGCTCTCTTTCTCTCCCTTCTTATATTGTATTTTAAGTCACATCAATTATTGTTTCTCTATAAATTTCTTCGGTGTATTCTCATAGATAAGTCGTTATGCGAGTCGCCACCAAAGACACATTGATATTCTATCTAAATTTTTATATTTCCAGTTTACAAATTTATCTTTGGTAAATATATTGCTATCAATGTCCAAATAAACAAGAATATATAAGTAAAATTACTTCACGTGTACGAGTGATGATACAATTATATGGCTTTCCTTATGAGCTATCAGAACCCTCCCTCATGGTGAAATTAACAGCACGGTATACAGAACCCCTACTTCAGAAGTCTATATACACACATGGCGCACATAATTTAGAGCCAATATTGGAAACGATGGGTCTGCCTGGATTAGAAGGTTTATGGATTTTGGAAAGTAGGTAAAATTTAGGAGTTCTGAGATTGTCAGGACAGAGTGTAGGGACAGTGAAACGCGGCAGCCCATCATGGGGTCCATGAGCTTGGAGGTAGGTGCGGATCTTATTAAGGAAGGATTGGGTAGAATCATCCTCGAAGGGGCGGTAAAAGGTAGAATCAGAAATCTGTTTGAAGGCTTCTTATTGGTAGTCCGAGTAATTCATGACTACCGTGGTGGTTCCCTTGACATCCAGGCGGATAATGATGGTCGTATCAGAACGAAGATTAAAGACAGTTCTTCTTCCTGCAGTGATGAGGTTGTTATGTGATTGAAACGTATCTGTGAAGTCAGGCTAGGAATTTGTATGGAGAGGAAGGCAATGTACAGTTCAGCAGGGTGGTTTGGAGGGAGAAGATCTTTACTAGATGGAGGAAGTTTCGGTGTCTGAGGTTCTGACCTTAAAGGTGTCGAGATGAGTCGACAGTTCCAGTGTCACCTGAGGTTACGGGCAAGGGAGAAGAAATCATTAAGTATATATATATTTATATATATAAGATGATAAAAATGGATACTTACATAGCAGAATACTGAGACTGTATGTAACTCCATAGAAGAATACTGTATGTAACTCCCTGCAGCGCTATTTCTTCTTCCTCATCCATTCTCTTCTTCGTTCCGTCTCTAGTTGCTCTTTCATCCTATTTTTTCAATTTTGTTTCTTTAGTCTCCCTTTCCCTTCCCCCTTCATCTTTGTTATTATTATTATTGCTCCCTCTAATTCTTTACCCTCTTATTTCTTCAGGAAGCCCCTTGCCTACTCCTAGTAACCTTCGCAATATCTTCTCCATTTTGGGTTTTATCCGACCCTTCTCATCATTTTCCCGCCTTCATAAGCTGGCCACACTGTTACTCAACATCAGTTGGCAAAATGGCGTATCCTTAACGAAAGTTCTGCACCAGTCCGCTCTGCCTATTTTCTCCCCTACCATGTGAAAATGCTTTTGCTAAACGTTGTCGATTTTCTATTGTGTAAGGTTCCTGTATTCCTGTGTCTCAATATTCTGCTATGTATTATCCTTTTTATGCACTTTTTACCATCTTATACATCTATATATCTACATATATATATATTCACATATACACAAAAAAGTCACAATATTTCGTGTATTACTCGTTTTCAAGTATAGAGGAAGAGGGCGAAGCTGACTTTTGTATGTGTATATGTGAATATGTGTCATCTAATGCGAAACTAACCTATGAGTATTATCCTTTTTTCTACTTCATTTGTCTTAACTTTAATTTAAATTGCCCTCCCGGCAACGGTCCATAAAGTCTGTTCCCACCCCGTATATCTTCGAAACGACTGCGAATATAAGAAAACGAAAAAGCACGCCCTTGGTTATTTTGAGGGGCTTGAATTTTGAGCTATAAATGTTCCACCCCTCCAAATTGGGGTACGGGGATCAACTTGAAAATTTCAAATAGCAAAAGGGGTTCTGTAATATATCGTTTGAAAGGTCTCGACAAAAGAAATATTTTGCCGAAAATTTAAAGTCGGTATGTTGACCCCATCCAAAATGGCGGTGGTCACATTTCGTGTCCATAAAGTCCGTTGCCACCCCGTGTATCTTCGAAGCGACAGCGAATATGAGCAAACGAAAAAGCACGTCCTTGGTTATTTTGAGGGGCTTGAATTTTGAGCTATAAAAGTTCCACCCTCAAATTTGAGTACGGGGGGTCAACTTGAAAATTTCAAATGGTAAAGGCGGTCGAGTAACATATCGTTTGAAAGGTCTTGACAAAAGAAATATTTTACCGAAAGTTTCAAATCGCTATGTAGACCCCATCCAAAGTGGCGGTGGTCACATTTCGTGACAATAAAGTCCGTTTCCACCCTGTGTATCTTCAAAACGACTGGGACTATAAGAAAACGCAAAAACACGTCCTTCATTATTTTAAGGGGCTAACATTTTTAGCTATGAACATGCACTTCGTGTCGCCTAGGGAGAGTGAACGAAGGTCAGGTTATCGTAAAATTGGCAAATGGCAAAAGTGGTCGAGTGATACCTAGTGTCAACGGGTTTGATACAAGAAATAATTTTGGGAAACCTTAAAATTTCAAATTGTTCCATATTCCAAATGGCAGTAAGATGAAAGTTCTAAAACGAAACTTCTATTCTTTACTCAGACAGCAAGAGGTTTAGAAGTTACTCTTCACAGTAAAATCTGTATCTAACTGTTGTTGTCATGATTCTTTTCGAAGTTTTAACATACCCAAAAGTAAGCTGCTATGTTAATTTCATAGTTTTGTAATGCTAGGAACATTTCGAAACATTTTCTTTTTCTTTAATTTTCCTTATGAGTGTTTGCTGATAGATGTAAATCGTCAGTGTTGTGAAGAGTTTCCAAATTGCTGACAATGAGTCTTCCAGCGTGTTCCTGCGTACATATGCCTTAACCACTAATTAGTTTCTACATGTTCAGCCTATAAATAAGTAACTCAACGCGTGTACCTCCGAAACCTTAATCAGCAAAGTGTAACTAACTGGAAAGACAATATTTAGCGGTTAAGGCATATGTACGTAGGAAGACGCTGGAAAACTCATTGTCAGCAATTTGGAAACTCTTCACAACACTGACGATTTACATCTATCAGCAAACACTCATAAGGAAAATTAAAGAAAAAGAAAAGGTTTCGAAATGTTCCTAGCATTACAGAACTATGGACTAATATAGCAGCTTACTTGTGGGTACGTTAGAACTTCGAAAAGAATCATGACAACAACAGTTAGATACAGTAGCTTCTAGACCTCTTGCTGTTTGAGTGAAGAATAGAAGTTTCGTTTTAGAACATTCATCTTACTGCCATTTGGAATATGGAACAATTTGAAATTCTAAGGTTCCCCAAATTATTTCTTGTGTCAAACCCGTTGACACTAGGTATCACTCGACCACTTTTGTCACTTGGCATTTTTACGTAGACCCTGACCTCCATTTACTCCCCGTAGGGGACACGAAGTGGAACTTTTATAGCTCAAAATGTTAGCCTCTTAAAATAATGAAGGACTTGTTTTTGCGTTTTCTTATATTCCCAGTCGTTTTGAAGATACACGGGGTGGCAACGGACTTTATGGACACGAAATGTGACCGCCGCCATTTTGGATGAGGTCAACATAGCGACTTGAAACTTTCGACAAAATATTTCTTTTGTCGAGACCTTTCAAACGATATATTACTCGACCCCTTTTGCTATTTGAAATTTTCAAGTACCCTAATTTGTGGGGTCTGGGGTGGAACTTTTATAGCTCAAAATTCAAGCCCCTCAAAATAATGAAGGACATGTTTATGCGTTTTCTTATATTCGCAGTCGTTTCGAAGATACACGGGGTGACAACGGACTTTATGGACACCTTGTCTTTCTCTCTCTCTCTCTCTCTCTCTTCAAATTTGTACTATGTGAACACGTGAACTTCGCTGTCTTCCTCTCTACTTGAAAAAGTGTGAATACACAAAATATAGTGACTTTTTTTGTGTGTACATGTGAATATGTGTGATCTAGTGCGTTAGTAAGCTGTAAGTAATCCTTTTTTCTCCTTCATTTGTCTTAAATTTACCCTATATATATATATATATATATATATATATATATATATATATTGTGTCCAATTCATTGGATTGTGACAACTAGGAATGATTGGGCACGTATTTGGTTGTAGTTTGAGTCCATCTTGTGGACATTGGTACCTTATTTAAATTTACTTTGTTTGTGTAGCAAACGATTGACTTCAATACAGCGCGCACTGAAATGGTGTTGAGGGATTTCAGAGCGTGTTTCGTTGAGACAAGGGTTGCTGCTAATTATCCCTTAAGTTAAGTTAAATTAAGTTTAAAGATAAAAATGCAAAAAGGTTGATTTAAGTATTAACACCATGTAAGTTGGTAATTTCTATTGCTTACAGTTTTGATAACAACATTAACCAGTTCAGACATTGGCGTCCTGCAGCTATGAGAGATATAAGTATTTGAAGTTAATTAGAGACAGAGAATTAAAATACGAATGACGTGGTTTTACATACGTGAGCCTGGACGAATTGAAGTTAGTTACCTACTAGCTAAACTGAATTTACTAATTTGAGACAGAGCTGTTCTTGGATAGTTGCTTTTATTACTTTGGGGTAATGATAAATAGAATTTAGAAAATGACGTACTATCACCTCGTGTTGATCGTAGTTTTATTTTGGCTTGTCACTCTGTGACATGATTCGTAGCAAGTTATTATCTCTCCTTAACTTTGAATTCAAGCAGTTTTCCAATATCTGGTGATTCGCGTTACATGTAGGAAATAACAACGTGCAACATCATTACTTTTATTTTTTATAATTTTATACAACATTGCATTTTTTTAATTGTAAAAACATGTTTTTTGTTAATTGTTACAGACTTTTGATTTTTTAACTTATTTTAATAACTCTCTGATTTGTATTTAATTTATTTTTCCAATTTAATATTTTTAAACTATGCAGCAACCATTGGGTTATAATATATATAACGCCCTAGCCGAGCTGGTCTACCGGTTCCCGTGAGATCACCGAAGTCAAGCAGCTCTGAGTCTGATCAGTGTTTGGATGGGTGACCGTTTCAGCACTCCAGATGGTGTTGTCTGTGCGGCGTCCACCCAGCGTCGTGAGGCCAATTGGGGAGCTACCTGAATAAAGAGGTAGCGATCACAGTTGAGGGCTTCGGCTCTCCTCTCCCAACACGTTTGGTCAGCGTGGGAGCA
>JAGDQP010005610.1:0-30825 GCA_022664845.1 Lepisma saccharinum
AGTTATCCCTCCTCTGTCGCCGTGCTTTTCAAACCGGATGTGCCCTGCCTCTTCCTCTCCCACAAAAAAGCATCAAGTTCCCTTACTTGCAGAACCACCATTACCATTACCTACTCCCATAACTCAACCACTCGGTAATAATAAACAATCTGCAGTCACTACCCAGTCCTCAGAAATACCGGACCGCCCGGGAAATTCCACTGCTACCTCCATCGTAAACCTATCCAGCCACAACCTTACTCAATCTGAAGCTGACATCCTCTCTAAAGGACTTACTTTTTCCCCTTCCAAGCCGTACAACCACTTCCTGTTGTTAAAAGATATCCTTTCCTTTGCCCGCGGACTAAGATGGCGCTATTTTTGGGCCAAAAATCCACCTATTCCAGGCACACCTTCCAATAAGCTCCATACTAGCCTTGAGCGCTTCCGCCCTCCCTCAAACATGGACCCACTTCCACTTTCTAGCAACCAACCCCTAGAACGTTACATCTTCTCCATTATCTCTAACAGCACCAATAGTGAGTTCTCACATCAGATGGCCAACCAACCTAGCCTAACCCATAACCAACGCGAGAACCATGGCATAATGGTCCTCCCAGCGGACAAGGGGTCCACTACAGTAGTCTTAGACAAGGCTGACTACCTCCAGGAAGCTTACCGCCAACTATCCTATCACAACTATCCTATCCAAGCGCACCACCACAGACCTACACTCCTACACCCACAAACAGAAAATTTCCGATTTCATTACCGCTAATGGTTCTCGTGAGGTCATATCTGAAATGTCCATAAAATACCTAATCCTGGACATTCCATGTACATCAACCTTTTACCTATTACCGAAGATCCACAAACCAGGTAACCCAGGCAGACCCATTGTAGCCAGCTATAATCCCCTACTGAACGCATTTCAGCTCTCGTTGACTCCTTCCTTCATCCACATGTTCAAGCGCTGCCTGCCTACATACGCGACACCTACCACTTCTTAGAAATCATCCGTAAATTATCGTCTCTTTCTCCTGACATACTGCTTTGCACCATAGATGTTACTTCCTTATATACCAATATTCCTCATGACCATGGCCTAGCAGCTATGGAATTCTTCTTTAACCAGAGACCTAAACCTCATAGCCCAACAACAGCTTTTCTTCTTAACCTGGCCAACCTAGTTCTCACATGTAACAACTTCACCTTTGACGACAAACACTACCTTCAGATCCGAGGCACAGCCATGGGTACGAGAATGGCACCTTCTTTCATGCTAATCTGTTTATGGGTAAACTTCAACATTATTTCCTGCAAACTCAACCTTTGACCCCTCTACTCTGGGTAAGATTCTTGGACGATATAATGATGCTATGGACTCATGGTGAAACCAGTCTCAAGACATTCCTAGAACAACTGAACCAATTCCATGTTGTCCAGTTTACCTGGTCCATTTCCGACAAAGGAGTCACATTTCTTGACGTGGATATCACCTTAGAAAACAACACTCTGACCACTTACGTTCACATAAAACCAACCAACCATATGCAGTATTTACACTACTTAAGTTCCCATTCCTACCACACCAAGCAAGCGATTCCTTTCTCCCTTGCCCTCAGAGGACAACGCCTGGATTCCACGACCTCTGCTGCTGAAACTTACAACCAACGCCTCCAGGAGGCTCTAGTCAACCGAGGATACCCTTCTAACCTTGTAACCAAACAGATCCGGCGTGCATCCTCACACACTGAACCCACTCAAAAATCCAACCCACCGGCTCTAATCACCTAGTTCTATCCTAAACTAACCAAAGTCAAACAAATCCTACGCTCTAATGTCCACATTCTCCAATCTGACCCAGACACAAGATCAATATTCCCCACCAAACCTAGATTAGTTTTTGAACATCCACCTAATCTTAGAAACATCTTGGTCCGTACGAATCGATCCTTACCATCACACTTCATCACTTCTCCCACAATCACTATCAATACTGCTAGTGGTCGGTACACCCTCAATCCAAAGGTTCTTTGTTCTCCCCTTCATCTTTATTATTATTATTATCCCCCTCCCTTCTGATTCTTTACCCTCACATTCCTTCAGGAAGCCTCTTACCTGCTCCTAGTAACTTTCGCATTTTCTTCTCCGTTTGGTGCTTTTTCCGACTCATCTATTTATTTTCCCGCCTCTATAACCTAGCCACACTGTCACCCAGCATCAATTGACAACATGGCGTTTCCTTAACACCAGTCCCGCACCTTTCTGCTCTGTCCATTTTCGCTTCTACCAGTTGAAAACGCTTTTGCGAAATGTACAGCTTTCCTATTGTAAGATAAGATAAAATTAATTTTATGGTTGGTAACAGCAAGTTTTCCTATTGTGTTTGTGAAGTTATTGTACACCTGTCTCAAGAATCTACCACGTAAATATCGTTTTTTTTCTACCAGTTTTATCATTTTATATATATTCATATTAAGCCGTTTTATATTCGTATTTATATTTTATATCATATTGAGCCTTTTTATATCCACTGCTGGATGAAGGCCTCCCTTTTTCTTTCCACATGTGTCAGTCTGCTGCTTTTCTCATCCATGTAGCTCCTGAAAAACGTTTGATTTCATCTAACCATCTTGGATTTAGACGTCGTCTGGGTCGTTTCTTTTCTCTGGGAATCGAATATAGTACATTCGTCGTCCGTCTTCCATCTGGTCGTCTACCTATGTGACCGGACCATCTCTACTTTATCTTCGCAGTCTTGATTATATCTTCTACCTTTGTTTGTGAGCGAATCCATCCTTGTGCCTTCCTGTCCTTCCTAGTCATGCCTAGTATGCGTCTCTCCATTGCTCTTTGTGTGACTCATTTAAGATAAGTAGAAGGAATTTACTTATAGATTATTTGTTTCTGACAAGAACACAAACACTTAATAATTTCACAGAAGTTTCTTCGATATTTCGAACAAATAATTAGTTCATAGCCATGAGCCATATTTATGCATACACCTGGTATAATAAGCGTTTTTCTAACGGGAAAAACTAAATATAATAGCGAACAATTGCGTGTATATTCTGAGGGAAGTTTCTTAAAGAACGGTAGGGGGAGAGGAAGGGGTTTCCCCCAGCTACTTATATCTAAATTTCGTAAATAGTTGAAATTAAGCGTTTCTATACTGGAAAGGGCGAAATACAACAGCGAATAATGTGTGTATAAGCAGGGATGTATTTTTTTAAAAAAATAATGCTTCCGTGGCTATAAAACAAACAAGGGACCGGATTCTTTGCGATAGTTAGTAGAATCGCAGCTCTAACTTGTTTAAATTATTGGTTTCATGAAATTAAATAATTTTTCAGGTGGGTTCCAGTCAGAAAAACTTTGAGAACCACTGTGCTGCGAGTCTATTGTTATAGACAAGCACAACCAAGCGGTACTCTAAAATGGCCACTAACGTATATTTTCTTCTATCCAAACTACGTTTCTGGTGATTTTGTCAAAGCCCCAGTGTAGAGCTGTTAATTATGCCAGTGCTAAATCCAGGAAACAATGGAAAATAATGCTATTCCAGGGCGTTCTGGACCGAAGTCCTGAACATGAAATATCAAGTCTCAATTTCATATATGCTTGGCAATAGTGCGGCTCACAAAGGACTACTACGATTTTGTAAATAAGACCAATAAAGATATCTGAAAGGATTAGCACCACTCGATAGGGTATCCAATGAAGTCCAGAAAGCAAAGATTTTTATCGGTGGAACCTAGAATCGGTGATGGGTTGCACAAATGTCTGCAAGCTTTTGAGAAGCTTGATTCTTGCAGATGGTAATTAGAAGAAGAGGAAAAAACGTGAGTTTGGTCTTTTCGAGAATACTTACTCTTGGGACTCTATTATTGAATTACCTTTCAAATATGGTTAACTATAGTATTTAGTATTCGTTGTTGGAGTTTTTAAATATATGTCTAATACTAGGGAGCCGTGAACGTAAAAGGATTTATGCATGATCTGCATACGTGGAAATCACTGTATACTAACCGAACTTAAGATGTGTATGTCCATTGGTAATGATTGTTAGTAGCATCTGGAATAGCTGATTAATAAATGCTAACCTTGGTGTTGCTATTTTGGATCAATAATAGTTATCGTTTGTTTAAAAGGAACACTTAACACTCACGCGAACTAACTTAATTGTAATTATCCTAATATAGACTAACCTAATTACGTTCTCATCTACTATATCTTTTTGGGAATAACTACAGAGGGGATGCAGAAAAATGACGCCGAAGTTTTAAAAACATTCTTATGGACTTTTTTTCTGGCAAATTACATTGCTGGAAAGAACAGAAAGTACATTGCTGGAAAGCCATAGCTAAATTCGATCGAAAGAAACCTTGAAACAGGCATTTTGTGTATATTTAAAAAGTGAAAATGACCCCCGTAAAGGAGGTAGCGAACCACAATAAATATTCTATGTATAGATAATAGTGTGCTTTGTTTTCCAGTTAATGTTAATTTTGATCAGTGACCACAATGAACTGGAACTATAAAAATATATTATGAAAATTAACTCCCAGGAAGAGTCTGCATAAGAAAGAAAAATGTTTTAAATTCTTCATATTCGAGGGAGATCTTAACGTTTTTCTCTGCTGTCTATAGGAAATCGTAATTCTTTCATAATTATTCTCCAACTGTTGGAATTTATGTATTACGGTTATTGTCTATAAAAAGTTGTCGTAATCTAATGACCAGAAAATTTCACAAACCTGTATTCAATTTACTTTTTCTAGTTTAAGGACTTCAACTTCCAAAATTTTATCACATAATATTTGTACAAGATTGGATATTTTGAACCTGTACCTAAACTATTCATTAAATCTATTGATTACTGATTCAATTTCAATGCTTTTGAAACCTGTCATGAATTCAATTGTCTATTTTTACCCTTAAGAACAAATGATGACTGATCCTTTAATTTTGTCTGAACCACGTACTGATCCATTTACTGCACAATAGTTACAATTATGCATGTAATGTGTACATTCAAAATAAAATTATACCAGTTATCCTGTCAACTTGGATCATCTGTAGCTCTTTTCTCCTCAACAGTCCGACTCAACTAGGAAATACGAACATTCCTCAGGGTATTGTTGCACTTCGCATAACTTTAAGAATACTCCTTTAAAGGCTGGATTGTACTGTTTTAATTGTAGACTATATACTGTAATACCTTCAAAATATGTGGTACTATTTAATAACAAGGTATCATGGGATTTTCATATATACAACGTTGTAGAAAGAACATCATTTCTTCCATACTATAATATTAATTTATTATAAAACGTATTGATTAAGAATTAATAACCATACCACATGTAGAGCACTTTTCGCAATCGTTAGTGTGCAAATATGTACATTTAGTGAATTTTCATACAAGAAACGTTATTATAAATTTCAGAGTACATAAAAACTATATAAAAATATAAATTCATATGATTTGTACTGTTACTAGTCGTTTTGTCTTCGCAATTCTTCAATCATATAAAACATATTTTAAGCTAAATAATTCAATTAACAGCATATAATAGAAAAGTTAATACATTTTATTACGCAGACTGTGTCTCTATATTTTGAATAGGTGTCTTATATAACTCTCATGAAAATGAAAATTATGTATATTTGATATCCACGTTTGGCTTTGAACCCCGAACCTTTCATTTTCCAATCCTTTCATAGAATTTATCCTTCTTTTATGTTAAATAGTTTATATGATGTATTAATTTCATACAATACATGTGTTTCTCACATAACAAATATTCTGATTCGTTTTTCTTTCATGTTTTATAATGTTTTCTCCGCCATTTGTCTGGGGTTTATAAAGCATTACTAAAGTATGCAAAAGAAACTCATTTTATTTTTATTTTAACATACTCCTTTACGTCTGATCTAACTCTGGATGTAAGAAGGAAGGAAAAAGAAGTTAATTTAGTCCGTCTCTTTACCCGGAGTAGGGGCGAATCCAAAATCTATTACAAACTACTTCTTCTTCCACTATCATTGTTATTCATATAAAATTACAAGAGAGCCCTGACCGTGAAAGTAATGACCGTTGTCAGAGAAGACGTAACTTTGCGTATATAAAGAATCTCGTTGTCTAGACATAATTTGGAATGTAAATCAGAAAAGAAAGAAATGAATATGTTAAGGATGATGCATGGTAATAGCGAAGCAGTGAAGAGATGAGTTGAAGAAAAAGGCATTAGTTGTGTTATTGGAATTGTGAGGGGAAATGGGAGTAATAAAGCGCACCACTTGGTGCATTAATCTTTAAAAAGAATACAAGCAATTTCCATCACAGAGGAACAAGGAAGCAATGACTTCATTTGTGTATTTTGTCTTCATTTTTGTGGTACGTTCATTAACAAAACGGCCGTAGTACAGTAACAGAGCAGTAGCGTAACATTTAGGTAGCTGCAGTCGGGAGCATAGAATGGTAGAGAAGGAAAAGGTTTACGACTATTTTTATACCAAGCGTATCGTCTCAGTGATAAATCAGCGGCGTAGGATTGGAATAGGCTATATTTTCCCTATAGCTTAACAGAGTTCTCCAGGATTTTCTTTAGTGTCATGAAAGAAATGTTGACAGATTTAATGTAGAGTTAAACCGCTACTTGTGACACACTTGCTTAAAAGCGTTGAACAGTGGAAATGATTATATGCCTTCATCAGAGATTAGACTAATGAGAGAAGTACAAGAAGCGGGGACAGTCGAGGATACAAGGTTGCAAACGTTCGCTTGTAGTAAAACCAAAAAGTAAAACTGCAATGTTACTTGGTGAGTTACATTGTATTCAGCATTACACAATAAAATACCTGACAGAAGTATTTGAACGAATCATTGTGAGAGTGACAGACAATTAATGTGTGATTTAGTATTGTTTTGGCACTGGGTAACCTGTACATTGCTAAAAAGTGTATACCAGAATAGAGAAACGACGAGTATATAGAAATAGATACGGTATGTGGACAAATATGTCGTCATGGAGGAAGAACACTTCGACAAACAGGCAGATGATTTAGTAAACAGTCGTTTACAGATAATTTAGCCACCTCGTTTGACATATGTATACAGCATATTGCTTAAAAAGGAATACGGTTAGAGAAATGGATGTCAGAAACGGGTTTGAAGTAACATATGAAATCAAGACAGTGTATGGCGTAATGTTTGTAGAACGTAAGCTTCTGTATATTTAGCCTTTACGATACCAGATAGATTGTAAAGTAGCATCAGACCTGAATAGTGATTTCTCTTCATATTGAAAATGGAAATGAATTATTAATAAGGAAATAGTACGGTTCTAACGGTGTGGTACGATATTTTAAAGGAGGGGTCCGAAGCACTTGTGTATTCCCTCCGAGACTCGAACCCCGCGATTCTTCAACGAACTCCAAATGGAAAACTAGACATGGGCGACTGACACACAATACAAGAAGGAATACCCTTCATATAGACGATTTGTGTTAATGAAACGGTACATTTCTTGAAAAATGGAGTTCAGTCGAACGTTATTGTTGAGCATCGGATATATTGAACCGATAGTTTCTGGTCATTAGACTTAAGCTTTGCATTTTGTATTTTATGAAACCAGACAACTAATGAGAAGTTTGTTTAGTATTTTCTTTGCTATATGCTGAGTAATGTTGTCTACTAATAAACTAATTATATGGAATTAGAATAGTTGTCCTTTAGACATATCTGGCTGAAATAATATAACATAAAAACATGTTTTTGAAGACGGAAATTGCATATAGATTTTGATAAACACGTTACAATTGAGAAAAAATAATACGGAAAGCTTGTCATGAAAACTGTGGTCGTTAGGGAGCTATCTTGTAACAGAGTTGAATTTTATCTCATAGTCACCTATGGCGGAAAAGTACTCAAACTGAATATTACTCCTGCAGCAGAGTACATACAGAGGAACGAAATGCAGATTTTCAAATGTTTATGAATAGGAAAGTAAGAACAACATAACTTACATTATATCTCTTAGACGATTTTGGCACACACCACCTTGTCTATCTACATTCATAAAAACTCTTGGTGTTTTATTTGTATTTGTGATCTAGTTACATCGCTGTTGCAATATATAGATATATAACAAACCAATAGATCAAGGATGCAGAGCAGTGGGACCAAGTGCTGCAAACGACATAGTGTTGCCAACTTTGATTAATTTATAAAATATTTTATTTGTCAAGGTTTATTCGTTATTTTATATGTTGAAACAGTACAGCAACTCGGTGTATGCAAGTATTGACGTCAAGTAAAGCCATTTAATGCTCTGAAGTGTTGGCAACCTACAGTTATTTAATAAATAAGTGATTGATTCAACCTTTTAAGATATTTGAATCATGATATCTACTTTTGTCCCTTTTTCTGTCTGGTTTCCTATACACTGACATACAGTACATTCGTCGGCGAGCGACAGTAACAAACAGTATTCTTGATTGTGATTTGTTAGGAAAGTACGTAAATAGTTGCAACGGTTGTTCTCGGCGGTAGTTGCTGTAACGATGGTCCTCTGTGATTGTTCTAATATTGACGTTGGCCCTGCTGTATATTAAACAGTAGAAGACACTGGAAATCTACTTTCCCATTAACCCTTCTGGCCTGCTTCCATCATATTGCTATTGAGTCATACACTCACGACTGCATTCGCATGTCTGTGTAATCCCTGTAACAGGAGGTCCTGAAAGCTTATCGTATTATCGTATAGGTAATCAAACATATGAGAAATTTAGAGATGTAGAAAGACAATAAACATACGATACAAATTTTTTGAATTCTTACACAATGATTGCAAGTAGTGAATATATAGACAAACTACATGTCTCTAGACGAAAGACTGCTTCAATGGCGTTTCTGAATGTTGTTTGCGAGGCAATCGAAATAAAAATAACAATTTGATTAAGTAAAAAATATATTTATTGTGCATAATCAAGATGTATACAAACATTATGAATAGAAGATTCTAAATTGTACAAAAATATAGGAATTACAGAGAGGTGATACAAACTAGTGAACAGTGATTTCTTTTTCTTAAACGGTTACCAGACCAGTGACACAAGCATATACACAAAACAAAAAGTGAACTCATACAAAGTACTGTGAATTACATGTCTTATATTTGACAAAAAGAAAACTGTGCTGTAATGGAAGAGGCAAGTCATAAAAAATATGAATTACATTTTTGTCTGATACAATGAAATAATATTAAACAATTAACTTGTACAAAATATTATATTCTATCTCTTAGGAGATCAATGTTTTGGGTAACTACTAATAAATATAATTGTGCAACTTTTTCTTTTCTTTTCCAAGTTTTGTTTGTTTCTTCTTGTGATTACACATAAGTGTTATAAAAATAATTTGATTTATATGTTTCTGATAGAATGAAACAGTTTTGTACAAAATATTTAGTCTAGTGTGTACGATGTTAGTCATTGTTCGAATAATCCGTAACAGTTGATACCCACTGTTTCCAAAATTTGTATTAGAATCTCACGTAAAACATTCGTGAAATAGTTGCAGGGCACTAAAGCGTTATTGACCATTATATGTTTGTGCGATATAAAAATAACGTATGGAAAATTAGAACTTTGTTTGAAAGAATTGGATTACCACTAACTTGCAGTAACCATTTTGTTGGGCTGAATTACATAAAATAAACAAACATGTTAATAAAATACAATCCAGAAGAGATTTCAAGTTTACATTTTTTGTGTGTTCTACAAAAGCCGTAAGGTACTATTTTGATATTTTTAACTTATGCAAGGATTTAATATACAACGTTTATGTATCACAACGGTATGTCTTAGTTTGTGGTTTACATGAAAAACGTTAATTACGTTTACAAAGAATATGATTTGAAGTAAAGATTAGTTTAGTATTATTTTCCATAATTAAGGTGATTGTCTCACATGTTCGGTGATTAAGAGTAATTCCACGAATTTAAATAATCTCGTCTTTTTTGCCTGTGGCTAATCCTTACAGTTCGCAAGCGTAATATTTTGGCTCACCACAGGTAACATTTGTATTTCTCTTTTTTATTTCATCCATAAATTGTTCGAAGTAATTACAAATAGATAGCAGAGAGATCGCGTCACGACGTATAAAATGGACATAATACTATATGTATCACAGTACAGGAGTCTCTCAATCCCAACAGCACCCATCTCATCATATAATGTAAGTCAGTCCCAAGAGGAATTTAATGCTGCGAATGCGACATTGGTGTATTCGTATGGTGTGTTTTGATTTCCAAATCTCTAAATGAAACGAGATGTTTATTGCCTATAAGGACAACATGTTGCATTTCTGTTGTGTAATGAATATGCAATTTCGTTAAATTCATTTATATTGCTGACAACCTTTGTCTAGGGTAAATCTGTTCTTTGTACCCACTTTCCAAAAAGTTTAAATATATTTTAGAAATGTACCCTATGTCTTAAACCCTCATTCTTTACAATGTTGTCGTAGTTTGGATCTATTCCTTCATGTTGACTGGAATCGCGAATGTGCTGATACTTTTCTTCTTTTGTTAAACAGTTTTCTAGAAATCGACTGGATTTTTCTTTCATTTTAAGAAACGTGTCGACATAAGGCTTAAATATTATTTGTGTGATTTCAGTCTCCCAAATTTCAGAAGTGTCGATAATCACAAAAATTTTATCAAATGAAGCATGGAGTAGGGTGTGGAGAAGACACCTTCGATTGCACTTCCCCGAGGGATTTTAATCCTGTATATGTAATTGTTCCATGCAGACTCGACAAAGACAAAATAGCAGTATGTTATTTGTATTATAACGCAAAAGTGGAATAGCAAGATTGTTCGGTGGTAAAACCTTACAAAAACAAGTCCATGAACTTTACTTCGATCTAGCATATATTTCCCTTTATGAATCTTCACTGGGAAGTTGGGAAGTGGTTTCTGAGCCATTACCCATGGATACAGGGAAGTATAATCCAAATTTTTAAAGTTCTTGTCCTCTGGGCATTTGTATAGAGCAAGGAAACTTTCACGGAGACGTAATGGTTCTTCAACATTAGAAAAGTGATCACGAGGAAAACTGAATTTCAGGATACGTTTTCACTAAAGTGTCAGAATAACATTCCAACACTGAATTAAGTTTGACATTACATCTGTTTCCAGAAACTCCTCCCTTGCTGGTGTTGCAGCACACCGATGGTGTAAGCTGCCATCCAGAACTTAGTCTCTAAGTTGTGTAATAGAAATATGACCCTGCCAGTAACAGCAGCAAAATGCATACGCTGTACGAGTATTTTTAACATACCCATAGAGTCTGAAATGCTTGAATTGGACTTCATTGCCATTATCGCATGTTAACGTTTTAATATCATGTTTTAAATCCATATAGGCTACCCACTGCTTTGCTTCGTACCATAATGGAAGGATAATGGGGAATAAATGGAATTGGATTTTTTTAAAATGACGTGATCGAAAAGTCTGCATAGTACAGGCGGCAATTGTGGGTGTGTGAAGAAAACATTGACGCCCGTCTGTTTTAGCTTCAATGAGATTTGGAAATCGAATGTGAACCACAGTGAAGATAGTACGCCATTCCGACAATAGTCTAACAGTTCATGCCAGAAATCAATTGTCTTTTTACTCCAAACACAATCTTTATGCGCCTCGGCGATTGTTTGTGCCTCTTTTTTCGAATCTGACCCAATATCATAAAAGTCAAGTTTCGGATACAGTCTTGCATAATTCTGATTTTGCTGCATATTAAACAAATGAGGGTAGTTTTCTTTCTTGAGAGGATCATCCAAGTGTTTCAGGCAATACTGCTAATCTGAGCACAATAAATAAGAAAGTATCTCTAAAGATAATGATATTGACACTTCGTTGCATAATTTTATTCCCTCGAGTAATCATATGAGGTACTAATTTCTGATGCTCTAATAAATCTCGAGATACAAATAAATTGTCCAAACCGGCTCCATTAATTGCAAGTCATCTTTGTAACCATAGGGCCCTGGTCCAATATGCTCTCATATCATAAAATACAAAATCCCTGCGTCCATTAGCACACAACATTACATGTACAATTTTCATCATCGATATATTTACATTGAAAGCAACAATGACTGATACAAGTTAAGTTGGGTTCGTATTCTTGTTCTGCTTTTTCATTTTCATCCAGAAGCATATCGAATACGACATATGAGAAATCAGTAGCGGCTCGTGATTTGCTGAAATGGAGGTTCAAGCAACAGAGCGTTTTGAACGGATGTGACCTCGTTTCTAAACACCTTCGTTTACTACCACTAAATTAAACATTTTTATATCCATGATAACTTCTCCTATAGCTCAGTTAACTAATGAAAATATTTTGGAATTTAAAAAGCTTTTATCTAAAATTATTTTAAGCAAGTTGTAAATCATCGTCATTTTGCCAGTATGCTCAAAGAATATGGAAGTATTAAATATATAGAACTTATCTTACTGGGAATGGTTATATAGGAAGTCCATCTCCTTTCCTTCCTCTTGGAGAAGACATCAATCAAAGCTTCATTAAAACCGGGCATACTCCTAACAAGTTCTTTATGTCAGTCTTTCTTCAGTCATGCAGCTTCGAAGAAAAGTTTAAGGTTCTTCAACGTGGAAAACCAGCGCTCTACCTATGCAGTTGTCATTGGAACAGTCACAATAAATTTGAGAAATTTTATGCACTCGCAAAATATGTCCTGGAGGTTGTTTTAAAGCATGAATTGAAGGAGAGAAATCGCACCGGATGCACTTCCGAAATCCTTCCGCAAGTATAGGATTTCCAGCTCTGTACGAAGTTTTTTCTCACATATGAACGGATACGGTAACTAATTTACTAACTTCAGTGAAAAAATAAATTAGTTGGTAACTATGACTGGGGAAAAATTGTTAGCGAAATAATGCCGTAACCAAAGACACCAACCCGTCTCCATACCGAGAGTGACATAACCCTCCCTCCCAGCAGAAGGAAGCCGTTCTGTCCTTTTGTTGCAGCACGTACGAGACATGTAAAACTTCCTTTCTACCCGCTGTTTCCCAGAAGTAGCAGTGCGCACAGTGTCTCGTATGCCCAACTATCTCGTTTTCGGGCGTGCTTAAGCTAAAAGACATCCCTCGCCCCTCTGGCCCCTAGTCCAGAAACTGACCTCCAAGAAGAGACATTTCCGTAGTTGAACCCAGAGAGAGGAGTAGCACATTTTCTCAAATGCTCTGCAACCCGCAAGCCAGCGACGTTAAGCTAGAAAGGATATCTCGTAGGGACACTATAAGAGTCGTGTGATGAACGAACATTAAAATTAAGATATTTTTCTTTATATTTTTAATTAATCTAGCGGTCGTTGAATGTACTTTTGCACACTACTACAAACCGCGCCTGTGAGATATCCTCTACTCGATGGGGTTGGTTGGCTTGACAAAACAAACACATTTTCATCGACATAATCTATACACAGCTTGCAATAATGTTCACAATAAATGTTCCGACTTTCTGTTACGTTGACCGATTTTGACACATGCACTCCGGACAAAGTTGCACATTGTTACTACATATAGATTTATTTTCGCTTTTGCCTGATGCTAATCAAAACATGTCTAGTTCAAAAAACTACGATTACACTTATGATAGTGAAGTTTCATTTCATCATGACTGCGTTTCACGATGATACTGTTCTTAATGAGGAAATATCTATTTACATTTATGAAATCGTCGTTACTCATATGGAGTAAGTTAATAACCACAATAGCCTTTCCTTCCTAAAATGAAGTAATAGTCTTAATGTAATCATAATTATGGTTTTCATAAAGCAAAGAGATTTTGTTCGTAGCTGTTGCCCCAACATAGATTTTCTCATATTCACGTGTCTCTAAGGCAGATCCATAAACAATGATTTGATACTCATCCCCAAAATACATTTGAAACTTGTCTACATCTTCCAAGCTAGTATCATTGTTACTACTTAAATTTACATTACCATCATAAAATAATTCCACTGCCTTCCATTGCCATTTGTCAGGATGAGTTTTCATATATCGTGCAATTTCACATTCTTTACGCGCAGTTTCCGTGCTCGTGCAAAACAATCAGGAAGTTAGTTAACCGCAATTTGTTCAGGATAATTTGTTTTTGCAGATACTCTTCAAATGGTAAATACTTATCATTTTGTGACGACCCTGTCCTCGACCAGGATCAGTAATATCGACATTGATTGTAACATTGTCACGTAACAAGAGTTCCTCATTTGAGTTTAGTACACCTTAAATTTTTAAACATATTTTCCACAGTAATATGTACTCGTAATTGAAATGCAATGTATAATGGCTTTGCTACGTTTTAATTTGAGCATTCAAGAGTGAAAACTAATAGAGATCTTGGATCGGCATCGCGAAGTAAATGTTCCATGGCAAACTAAAAGAAATTGGTTACATACTCTTCAGGATCTCGATTGGATGTTACTAATGGCATCTGTTGTTAATAGTCATTGCACGTTCAGGTAGAGGATAATTAGGAAACCTTTTAGTCGCTTAATAAATGGGCTGAGAAATAATCCATGAGCTTTTTTAAACTTAAAAATGCCAACAGAAATAAAACTCATTGGCAAAATGTTTTATACCATTTGAAGAAGAATGATTTACTCTACCAGATGGTGTGTTTGGAATTTTCGATGTTATTGATTTTTGTTTGTTTTCAGATTATCAAAATGAAATGTCGAGTGGCCGAAACCGAGCATTTGCGACACCATTTCTATTTCTGAATTTAATCGAGGTGTCAAGGACGTCGAAATCGCACATGATATTTGTGCTATGTATAGAGAGAAGCAATGCCTCCAAATATCACCTGCCGTTGATTTTCGTGATTCAAAGATGGGAATTTTGACTTCAAGCATGGATCACTCACCGGTCGAGGGAGCAATCAAACAGTCAATGCGGACTGTTAGGTTCAACATCGAATCAAGAAAGTAATTCAGCGAAAAAGACGAAATAGGCAAAATAACATTCTTCTGCAACTCAACAACACCCATCCTCACTTCGCCAATATGACCAAAGCTGCGATTCAAAAATTCATTTAAAGGTAAGTGCTGCCTTATCACCAGTACTATCCAGACTTGACGTCGTCAGATTTTCATCTCTTTCGATCGTTTTCGAACGATTTTCGCAGTGTATCTTTCAATTACGATGAGGAATTGAGGGCGTGGTTGGATGAATTCTTTGAGTCAGGGCCGGGAAAGTTTTGTTGTCGAGGTATCGAGATACTTATCAAACGATGGGAGGAAGTGGTAAGAAACAACATAGACTATAATATTGATTAATTTGTTGCTTTTATTTGTATAAACTACATTTCTAAAAATCGTTTATGAATTGTTTCTCAATTCAATACAATTTCAGTCAGTAGTATCCCCAGTGCCGTACATCATATCCATATGGTGATCGTTTATCCACTGTTCCACATTAATATTACTACCAATTTCCATAACAATGTCGCCATCACTGTCACTGTCAAAATCAAGGTCAACTACACCACAATCGTCAGCACTATCCACCTACTACCAATTTCCATAACAATGTCGCCATCACTGTCACTGTCAAACTCAACGTCAACTACACCACAATCGTCAGCACTGTCCACCATTTCAAAACCTTCGAGCATATCCAGTGCAAAGAACTAAACGGCATCATCAGGTATAAGTTTGATCAGTTCGTTTTCTAAAAGTGCAACATAATAATGCCAAACCAACTGTTTACTTTCTATACTTCCGAAAAATCTGTAACGTCCAAGATCGATAATATCTTGTGCAGTTACATACTTTTCTAATACGAGTTCCTCGTCTTTCCAATACTGGTATAGGAAATGGTGAAATAACAATTCAGGATCACTTTCTTCAGGTTGAAACCCCATTAATTTGTAGTAACACAAATGGGTCCAGCATTCAAGGACGACTTGATGATCTTCGTACCTTTGAATTTGTTGAGTGACCAGCAAAGTATCAATCGAGTTAACAATGACGAAATGCTAACTAGAAATAAATAGCGTCAAAAGAGATCTTCGTACTTCAAGAAGTGAGTGTAAACAAGACAAGGATTGTATTCAGTGATAGTTATATCAGAATTTTCATACAGGAGAGCCGTGACGACATAGTGAAAGGCGCAACATCCGCACAACAAATGCACAATGGTTTAATCTACTAAAAGTTGCGTTATGAAATACTTTTATGTTCTACGTGAAACTATCCGCTTTCAGTGCTACAATATGTCCCATAGTTACTTTAATTTTACCCTAATAAGAGTTACGGAACTCTTAGCTTGACTTATTACCGGAAAATGTGGCTGACATTGGCCGGTAACAAAGCAAACCCATTTGTCGTGAAATTCACAATTACATACAACATACACTAATTCGTTCAAGTTCTTCCTGATACGTGAATAAAATCTCACTACCTGAATTTCGAAACAACAAGACACAGAAAACTAAAGTGCAATCACAAACTGAAACATGTATTAAAAATTGCATGATTATAAAGAAATTTAATGTGTAAGAAACAACTTGCAAAGTAAAAAAACATTTATTCTGCTAAAAACGAAAGTTAATACTACAAAAAAATCTTTACATGGTGAAATAAAATTACAAACAATAACATACTTTGCAAAAATTCTTGATATGCAAAAAGCTAAACTTACACAATGCAATTGCAAACAAGAAAAATGTTTTCATACTTTGCGAACAAATATTGTCAATGAAAAACAAGACAAGTAACCACAAACTGTGCAAAAGCAAATCTACATTGTAAAAATTATGACATGCAAAAACCTGAACCTGTAAATGCAGTTGCAAAAGAATAACAAAAGCTAGAAATGAAACAGTTACAAAACAAATTATTTACCAAGAAAGATTTGTATTCAAAAACGAAATACTGTTTTCGTGTTAGGTTAATTTACTTACGAAGGAATAAGTAATTGAGTAAAATAAACTCTACAGCAATGAATCAAGGCAACATTAAATCCCTCACACCCACTAAAACCACAGTAGTATATGAGAACGTTTGTCAGGGGAATACATATTGCCAACTTAACATCAATTGTAAATTTAATAACATTAATAATGGCGCTGAGAGGCATGAAATTTAGAAATACTAGAGATACATATTATGAACAAACAAGCTGAAAAACATAACAGTTTATACGAATCGTTGACTATAACAGCATTGAAAGAAATGAGGGTTTAAGATACATTTCTAAAATATTTTAAAACACTTTGGCAAGCGGGGACAAAGAACAAATTTACCCCAGACAAAAGCGGTCAGCAAGTTATAAGAATTTAACGAAATTGCATATACATCACACAATAAAAATGCAATATGTTGCCCTTATAGGCAATGAACTTCTCGTTTCATATAGAGATTTTGAATATCAAAATACAGCAACGTCGCAGTCGCTGCCATCATTTCCTCTTGGGACAGACTTAAATTATATGATGCGATGGGTGCTGTTGGGATTGAGAGACTCCTGTACTGTGATAGGATAGTATTATATACATATTAGACATCGTGACGAGGTACTTGTGCTATATGTTGGTAATTATCTCGAACAATTAATAGATGAAATAAAAAAGAGAAATACGAATGTGGCCGGAGCTTACTAAAATATTACGTTTACCAACTGGGAGATGTAGATACAGGTAAAATCGACCATGTAATTCAAATTCGTGGAATTACTCTTAATCAGCGAACACTTAAGACCATAAGTATTATTTAGTTATGGAAAAATATTACTAAACTAATCTTTACTCCAAATCATATTCTTTGTAAACCCAACTAACGTATCTTATGTAAACCACAAACTAAAAACATACCATTCTGAAACATAATAAGCGTCGTATATTACATCCTTGCATAAGCGAAAAATACCAAAATAGTACCTTACGGCTTTCGTAGGACAGAAAAATGCAAACTTGAAATATATTTTATTAACATGTATGTTTATTTTATGTAATTCAGCCTAACAAAATGGTTACTGCAAGTTAGTGGTAATCCAGTTCTTTCAAACAAAGTTCTAATTTTCCATACGTTATTTTTATATCGCACAAACATATAATGTTCATTAACACTTTAGTGCCTTGTAACTATTTCACGAATGTTCTACGTGAGATTCTAATACACATTTTGGAAACAGTGGGTTTCAACTGTTACGGATTATTCGAACAGTGACTAACATCGTACACACTAGACTAAATATTTTGTACAAAACTGTTTCATTTTATGAGAAACGTGTAAATCAATTTATCTTTATATCACATATCTGTAATCACAAGAAGAAACAAACAAACAAAACTTGGAAAAGGAAAGATAAAGTCGCAAATTATAATTATTAATAGTTACCCAAAACATTGACTTGTATCCTACAAGGTAGCATATCATATTTTGTACAAGTTTAATTATTTAAAATTGTTTCGTGGTATCAGACATGAAAATATAATTTATAATATTTTGTATGAATTAATTTTTTCACTACAGCACAGTTTTCATTTTGTCAAATATAAAAAATGTAAATCACAATACTTTGTATGAGTACTTCTTCTTTTGTCATTATTTGTGTCACTTGCGTAACCGTTTAAGAAAAAAGGTAACACTGTTCACTAGTTTGTATCAGCTCTCTGTAGATCCACTGCTTTTTGTACCATTTCGAAGCTCTATCCATACTGTTTGTATATAACCAAGTAAAACATCCATCTCGACCGTTATGGGCATATTGGTTTTAAGACATCGATCGATATCTCTCAACGATATGGGCCCCATAGTGGATGGCAAACATCTTGGCCAATATCGGTCAACTATATTATCGACATCGCTCAATATAGGTAATTGACATTGTGAATATAATGTAATTATTTTTATTTACTATTTTCAAAAAGGAATCCCATTTTCATATAGGATCATCAACATAGACAATGCAACAAGAAATAGTAAAACACATTAGAAATTATAAAAATACTGTTTATGTAAAGAATACTATTTTTCTGTAGCTAAAATTATATCACTTCGCTGTTCTAAGGATTGTAAAACTTGTCGACCACTGCTAGTTTTTAAAATAATGTTATTTTCGATATTGCGTTCATGCTGAAATTTGTAGTTCCACTCGATTGAAATCATTTCATGTTTCTTCCACTTTTAACTTTCTTTTTTACATTTTGCCAAGAACTTATAGAGTACAATGGCAATGATTACAATGAAACAGCTTCAATTGAAAGAAATGGTGGAAAACAAATGTAAATAAATATAAATATAACTTCTGCTTGTGCTAAAGGAAACTTCTCATAATAACTACATGGTCTCGAGAAAATATGCTACTTTCTACCGTACAAACGAAACAAAAGTAAAACGTCCCCCGGTTCTGGCGGCGTATGATAACCAGCGTAATAAATATTACTATAAACCTTGTTCGTTTGTCTATGTACTTACAGTGATCAAAGAACCTTTGGCAAAAACACAATCAACTTTAACACTTTATTTGTCCGTCCTTCCCATGGAAGAGTAGGTTATTTCTGTACTCTAACATGCTTCGATCAACAAGTCCTTTGTCACCAAACAAAGCTGGCCGTGTGTTGACTACAACATGAATTTTATATTTTATCACCAGAGGGATAAACATCGATTTTCCCATATGGACCGAGATTGATCAATATAGATATCGATTAACGACATGGACCGATATGACTCCATGACGACTGCCCTACTTTTTAATTTTAGTTCATTAGCTATGAACTAGAAGTTTTGTAAAAATCGATTTATTCTTTCCACAATGCTTACTATAGTTTTAGAAAATAGGAAAATTAGTGATACCGATAATCGATTTCGATTCCACATCGATCGACGTGTGCTCAAGCGGGCCGCTCTCTCGCCCGCATTAACGACGTGTGTGCCAACGTGCATGTGCTACTTATGATTATGCATAATAAAAATATTTATTGTTCAATAAATTCTTATTTTTATTTCGATTGCCTCACAGACAGCAACTAACCTTTCATCCAGAGAAGCACATGTAGTTTGTCTATATATTCACTGCTTGTAATCATTGTTGTGTAAGTTTTTCTAGCGTATGCTTATTGTCTAGGTACATCAGTAAATTTCTCATAGGTTTCGTTACATATACGAGAATACCACAATGTGCCCAGTAATTTCTGTTGCAGGAATCCTAAGGACATGTGAGTACAGTCTTGAGTGTATGACTCAAAGTCGATTTCCTGTATTTTATACTGTCCAATATACAACAGGACCAACGTTAATATTCGAACAATCACAGAATACCATCGTTACAGCAACTACCGCCGAGAACAACCGTTGCAATTATTTATGTACTTTCCTAACAAATCACATAAAGAATACTATTTGTTACTGTCGCCCGCCGAAGAATGTACTGTATACAAGCGTATCTAAGGAAACCAGACAGAAAAAAGAGTAAAAGTAGGTATCAATGACTCAAATACCTTAAAACGTTGAATCAATCACTTATTTTTTAAATTATAGTAGGTTGCCAACATTTCAGAGCATTAGATGGTATTAATTGACATAAGTACTTGCAATCACTGAGCTTCTATGTACCTACATGTAAAATAACGCATAAACCTTCACAATTAAACTATTGTTTAAATTGATCAAAGTTGGCAACACTTGGTCATACTGCTCACCATCCTTGATCTATTGGCTTGTTATATATTGTAACAGCGATATAACTAGATCACAAGTACAAATAAGACGCCAAGAGTTTTGTATGAATGTAGATAGACAAGGAGGTGTGTGCCAAAGTAGTCTAAGAGATGTTGTTCTTACTTTCCTATTCATAAACATTTGAAAAATCTGTACTTCATTCCTCTGTATCTACTCTGCTGTAAGAAGAATATTCAGTTTCAGTACTTTTGTGCCATAGGTGACTAAGAGATGCAATTTAACTCCGTTACAGGATAGTTACCCAACGACCACAATTCTCATTACGAGCCTTCCATATTATTTTTTCTCAATTGTAAGTATTGCTATCAAAATCTATATGCGATTTTTCTCTGCAAAGTCATCTGTTTATGTAATATTATTTCAGCCAGATATGTCTAAAGAACGACTATTCTAATTCCATATCATTAGTTCTACAGCATTTCAAACCAACTTCTCATTAGTTGTCTGCTTTCATAAAAAAATCAAAGGTTAACTCTATTGACCAGGATCTGTTGCTTTCCATATATCCAATGGTAAACAATAACGTTCGACTGAACTCCATTTTTCAAGAAATGTACCGTTTCATTATCAAATTGGAAATAGTATATCAAGGGTATTTCTCCTTGTATTGTGTGCCAGTCATGTCTAGTTTTCTATTTGGAGTTAGTTGAAGGGTCGAGGGATTCGAGTTTCGGAGGGAGGACACAACTGCTTCCGACCCCTCCTTTTAAACGATAGTACCTCGTCCTTAGAACTGTACTATCTCCTTATTAATCATTCATTTCCATTTTCATTATGACGGGAAATCACTATTGAGATCTGATGCTACTTTACAATCTATCTGCTATCGTAAAGGTTAAAAAGACAGAGGCTTACGTTTACAAAAAATGACGTCATGCACCCTCTTGACTAAGTATGTTACTTCAAACTCATTTATGACATGCATTTATTTCTAACCGTATTCATTTTTAAGCGATCTGCTGTATACTTATGACAAAGGAGGTATTACTTTACTACAAATTAATTCTACGAACATTGTTCCCTCCACATTGTGTTCTTGTAATTCTCTTATTAGTCTAATCTTTGAAGAAGGCATGTAATCATTTACCTGTTCAACGTTTTGAGCTAGTATATCATAAGTATCGATGTAACTCTATACTAAATTTGTTAACATTTCTTTCATGCGACTAAAGAAAATCCTGGGAAACTCTGTTACGGCATAGGGAATGCGTAGCTTCACCAATGCTACGCCACTAGTTATCACTGAGGTACGATCGCTTGGTATAAAAACAATCGTAAGCGTTATCCTTAAAAGGCTCGATTCCTGGCATTCAATCCCCCGACTGCATTATCGCTGACGCTACCTAAATGTTACGCTACTGCTCTGTTACTGTATTACGGCCGTTTTATTAATGTACGTATCATCATAAAAATGAAAACAAAATACACAAATGAAGTTATTGCTTCCTGGTTCCCCTCTGATCGAAATTACTTGTATTATTTTTAAAGATTAATGCACCACGCGGTGTGGTTCTTTACTCCCGATCTCTCCTCAACTCCAATAACACAACTAATGCCCCTTTCTTCAACTCATCTCTTCACTGCTTCGCTATAACCATGCATCACCTTAACTTATTATTTCTTTCTTTTCTAATTTGCATTCCATATCATGTCTAGACATTTCCCAAACAAACGAGGTTCTTTATATACACAAAAGTTACGTTTAATTGTTTTTCTCTGACAAGTCATTACTTTTCACGGTCAGGTTTCTTTTGTAATCTTATATAAATAACAATTAAATTGGAAAAAGAAGTTTGTTATAGATTTGGGATATGCCCCTACTGCACTTTTGTGGGTAAAGAGACGGACTAAATTAACTTCTTTTTCCTTCCTTCTTTCTTCCAGAGTCCGATCAGACTTACAGGCACATCTTAAAAATGTAACAGATTTTCTGCTCGCGTTTCTAGTAAAGTTTTACAAGCTTTTGACAAATGGCGGAGAAAACATTGGAAAACATAATAGAAAAACGACTCAGAATATTTGTTATGTGAGAAGTACATGTATTATATGCAATTAATACATCATATAAACTACTTAACATGAAAGGAGGATAAGTTATATAAAACGATAGCAAAACGAAAACTTTGGGGATGAAAGCCAACCCTAGATATCAAATAAACACGATTTTCTTAAAAGAGTTGCATAAGGAAGCTATTCAAAATGGAGACACAGTTTGCATAATATATTCTAATAATTTTACTATTATATAAAATTAATTGAGTTATTTACCTAAAAGAGTAATGTTTTGTATGATTGATGAATTGCGAAGACAAAACGACTGGAAAGTGTACAAAACATATTAAGTTATACTTTTATATAGTTTTCAGTTTTCATGTAATCTAAGGTTTATGATAGCATGTGTTGTATGAAAATACACTAAATGTACATATTTGCACATAAACGATTGCGAAAAGCGCTGTACATGTGGTATGGTTTTTTATTCTTAATCAATACACTTGATAACAAATTAATATTATAGTACGTAAGGAATGATTTTCTTTCTATATATGAAAATCATATGATAGTTTGTTTTTAAATAGTACTACATATATTGAAGGTATTACAGTATATAGTCTACAATTAAGACGGTATTAATCGGCCTCAAAACTAGTATCCTTAAAGTTATGCAAAGTGCAACAACACCTTGAGGATTGTTCGGGTTTCCTACTGACTAATGTTGTCTGCTTCAAGGTTCGTTAGTTGTTCTTCCTAATGGTGGTGAACTATGTATTTCAGCCATCAAATTCATTTTCTTATTGACTTCTGCGCTTTTACTATGTGTCTTCAAACTATGCTATGACCAAATCCCTATCCACAGCTTTTGCAAAAAGTCGTTTTGCCTTAGTAATTCGCATAGTATCCCCTTCTTTATATTTTTTGCTTTAACACGAGTACTGGTTGGTTGTTTCACCAGCCTATTCCACACTTGTTGAAACGTATCTTCGTTTCACTAGAGCTGGTGGTAATTTGTGTGCTGCGTGTGGCCTAGAATTATATCCCTGAATTAGTCGGGGAGCGCATCTATGTAGCGGTAAGCCTCCTGCGCTGAAAAATATTTCCACATTCTTTGCTTCAGGTTGCGATTAAAACGTACTACGAGGCTTGCCTTAATATTTGGGTTTTGGGTTGTGAAAAAATATATATTGCTTTTTAAGTACGCTTGGAATGGTCTGTTAATAAACTCTGTACCTTTATTTGTTTGTAGCCGCAGAAGTTTATGCCTGGGGGTAGATGCAAATACTTTCTTGATTGAGTTTATAATATTTTCACCAGTTTTTGTACGCACAGGTACTGCCCATGCAAAGCGACTAAATATATAAATCACTGATAAAATATACCGGTACCCATCAATATATTTTTGTAGACTTTGCATATCGTTTAAATCAGCTTGCCATTGATCGTCAATATTAAACACAAGATAAGGATTCCGTTAAAAAACGTTTACGTGCTGGTTTATGCAGTGTATATTTCGGTTGTTCTTTTAACCATTGTTCCACCATGTGTAAAGGTATAGTCTTTATAGCTTTCCATAATACTTGAGCTGTTTAAAACGAAGCAGGGTGTGAAGGGTTATAGTAAATATTAGCTAACTTCTTCATAGTTTATAGTTGCGCCAATTGACAGTTTTTTTACGTTTACGTGATGGCTCCGGCTCCTCTTCCTTCTCTACTTTTTGGGGAACAGCAACTGTCAGTTTTCAAATATACTCTATTCGTTGAGGTTCACCAATATACTCTAAGGGTATATTGGATTTTGCTAATAATACGGCAAATGGTTCCCAACCGGTAGGTGGAATACTGTTCTTATGACACGTAACAAAATCAGATATTAAATCTACTATATTAACACCAGGAATTGATTTACCATATATATTAATATTACCATTGGCATCCCATTGAATGTCTGGATTTTGTTTTAATTTACGTAATAAAGGTTTTGCCTTACGCAGGCAAATTTCGGGGAGGGTAGACATTATCTCATCCTCTTCCTCCGCCTCCTCCTCCGCACCACCCCGTCTCTTAGTAGTATTAGTAGCAGTAGTAGTTGTTGTTGCTACCGGTTTTTGAACCATGTGTAAATATTTTGCAATACCTCTCTATATTGTACCCATTTTTCTTCTACACTCATACTTTTATTATTTAACATTTCTTTCATCTCATCATCGAGATTAGATATAGTTTGATAATAATGTAATTTATCGGGCGATATTAAATAAGTTTTTTCGCATGCTGCAATAATTTAAACAGACTAGATAGTAAACCTCCTAGAATAGGTGCAAGCAATGCAGTGAGAAAACCGCCTTTTTTGTACAACTATACGTTTTCTCTTTTGTTTCAGCGTCGGTCCTTTCCTTACCAAATATCTAAGTTGATTTTTATATTTCCGCAATTTATTTTTCTCCTTTATATTTAACGAAACGTTTCCTTGCAATACGTTATAGGAACATACACAAATAGAATGAATTAATTCGGAATCGGCATTTTGTATCTGCCTTGCGTGCTTTAGGTTTTGCCATTGCTAAAAGCCTTAGTAAGTGTGAATTCTGCTTATTAATCATTTTTGCGCCTATTATAGTAAAAAATAGTTGTTAAAATATATAAAATATTAAAGTTAGTATTATTTTACATGCACATAAACATAATTGAATGAATCCGAGGGGAAAACATTTGGTTGAACACGATGCTCATCGGGAGTATTCTGTTTTAAATTAAATAATAGGTAACCGTGAGCATTTTGGGTTGCATCTTGATAGGCTTCTTAAATAAACTTTGCGTTACCTGGATACAGTTGACGTGCCAGGTAATTAATTTGAGCCTAGTCTCCAGGATTTTTAAAACATACTATAAATTGACAATTTAATGAAATATCACACATACCTCTAGCCTGATGGAATATATTCTGAGTAATAAAAATAACACTTAAATTCCTATGCTGGCTACCTTTGGTGAAAATATCTACAACACGATTATTACATTCACGCATTAAATCATCTATAGTTATAAGATTCGGGCCTTCTTCCGCTGAAAATTCATCACCCTGAGGCAATCCTTCCTTAAATTTACAGCATGAAGAGATAATATTATATAAAGGTTGCCATTCGCCATAACACCGTACTATATTTTACCATTTTTCAGCATAATGCTGTAGAAACATTTTTACAAAGTGCGTCTTTCCACATCCTGTCGGGCCGGCGACAATACATGTTAATGGATATTGAAACTCCATCTACTAATATATTATAAAATAAATTAGTAATATAATAAAACATTGTTATTATTACGATTTAATAATGCCAATACTTCCAGTACAATTTGTTTAGACAAACTAGAACATTCTGGAATAGTATTATTCTGTTCTAAACACTTTTGAGCATATTTTATTACGTCTTCACAAAGCTGTGAACATGTAAATATTGCCTGTTGAATACATGGCATGTAGAGATGAATTTCTCTCCACGTAAAAAGACTAAAATTTACCTGACCGTTATTGGCATCATCTGATGAACCAATGATACACTGCCGAATACTCTTAACATTTTCCGATAATGATAGCTCATAATTAGCGCTAAGAGAAATTTCTGTGGGCAGTGAAGTTGCTGTAGTCGAATTAAAATAGCTGTTAATATATAGAAAATATGATATAAAATTATACCACTCTTTGAGAGAAAAGCGTATAGGATCGTAGTAATTATGCAAACTAATATCTACAGAAAATGTCAGCGTATTATCATAATATGCAAGACCGACACATATTTTAATTTCATTAAAATAATAATAATGATTTAAAGTTTCATTATCCATTATTTCTTCTTCTCTATACATGGAAAAATAGGTACAATACCATAATAACTTATTTAATCTATACGTTGTCTTCTAAAACCGTATGGAACCGTATCATAATTATCAGTGCATCCTTTTCTTTTCGTGTACACTAACTGATAATTTTTTTTTCCGGCCTAGAAACGGTATTATGATCTTTCATGCGAGTAATCTTTCTTTCGCTATACACATGAACAGGTGGAGCGTTGTTAAGTATCATCTCTTTTATTTTTTGGAAATTAACTTTTTTAGAACTTTTATAATTGAGTGTTATCCCTCGAAATTCGCACACATAAAAATGTTGACATTATCGAGGTTGTATACTTCAAATCCATAGTTCTTTGGGCCTCCGGAACAGAACTCACTAATAAACGCCTCAACAACGTATGCTTGTAACTCGTTAGTAAGTTCACCAAGCATATCACCTGTCTCTAACTTTGGCCCGTCTGGAGTATCCACATAAATTATACTATCCGTATCATAGTATAGCACGTATTTACCGAATTTATCCACATAATTATAGAGCTCCAGACGAGCGTGGGCAGTACTATAAGCAGCTATTATCACATTTGTATTGGTGTGTGATACACTCGCGCTATCGAGATACTGCCAATTTAAAATTAACGTGTCCTCGTTAATTTGAATATTTTCGTGCACCTCAATATTTGGATCGACTAACTTATTAAAATATTCCTCCGGGTCAGATATTATTGATGTTTGACTATAATTTTCTTTCTAACTGAATTTCCCCCAAAAACTATTTAGTGCTAATTTAGCTAAACTTTTACGACCATTATTTACACATATTTCGTCCGGATCCAACTTAATACCTTCTTTATTATAATAGTTGCTTATAAATTCCTGTTTCCTTTCATCAGTCGTGCACCACGCAGGCCAGCTGCTAGATTTTTTTGTTCTTAGGAACTTATTAATATACTCAGTAAACGCCTTCTTTCTTAACAGGATTATATTGTTCAACCTTAAAATGCCACGCCTCATGCATTTCTACCAAATTATATCATTTTTCAATCGCCTTGCGAACCTCATCCACTACCCAAGTACCGGTAATGGCACGCTCCTTATCACTATGTGTACAATCACCCTGATTTAACGAATTTGCGCATGCTCTGCACAGAGGGAAACTTACTCCCAGACCGATATGGTAACACAGGGCGATACAAATCGGCTGGAGGAAGAATAGTACATTTTACTATTCCCTCAATCTGATCAATGGGCGGACACTCTTTTCCTACATAAATATGTGTAGGATGCCCCACGGGATATTTTTTGACCTTATTACAGAAAGGGTACAGGGAACATAGTACAAATATCTAATTTTCTCCCCCTTTTCACTTTATAATGTAATTTCACAGCGTTTGTCCGCCCCCATACAGAGCATCACGCGGAGTCATTGGTTCTTTTCAACACGTGTGGTGGTTTTTAACATACCTCGAGATATTTTCATTATTTTTCATTTGAGTTTTCCATTGACACCCCCACCTGGTGTGCACAATAAAACCTAATTCTTCTAATCTTGTCACTTTAGCAACTGTACTTTTATATTTTATATTCATAGTAGAGAAAGAGCTATTGTGGAGTGGTTTATCCCGTCTGGTTCAATAATACATACGACAACCGTGATAAAAACAGCCTTCATACTCCCAAATATGTTCTTCTCCGTTCTCCGTATGATTCCAATAGCCATCCACTTTAAAATTACCTCGAACTACATTTTCTTTTCCATTACCCGCGTGCTCTATTTTTATCCCCCTTTCCTTTTCTTTCCACATAAGCGATTGTATCGCTTCGACCGACTGGACATCACTCCATCGATAATACTTTCTCGGTATAATATCAATGGTTTCCGGTCTCAAATAATTGCGCCTGTAAATTGTAAGCACTGGCTATACTAATTGCTTCCAGGAGGGGATTTACCTTTGTCTCAATCTCAAACTGTTGCATAAAACGTAAACAAGCCATTCTTAATATATTTACACCTTGCCGACATTATTTAATTAATTCCTCCTGGAAGTTAAACGTATAATTCTCCCCCAAATTTTTATACCACTCCATAAACTTATCACGTTCATCCTTATGTATATTATCTACCCCATAGAATGTCTTGGCAGGCAGCGGACCGGAATAATTCTGATTACCTGTGGTGTTAAAAAAGTGCGGGAAATAACTCTTAGTTGAGGGAAGATCAAACGCTTGGGGAATTTGGCCCATGCCATAGGCAAGAATTTAAGTGAATCGATAAAACGTAAATTTTTATGTTGAATGCTTAGAAGCTGACAACCTCTCATAATAATATCGGGGACCACTGTTTATTATTTATCATATTTCTTAAAACAAAATGGGCGTCGTACCCTCGGGCGTTGTGCCCAACACATGTAATATTATTGATAGAAGATCGTTTCTCAGCAAGACAGTATAAAAATTGTAGAACACGATCTTCACCCTTGAAGACGTGTTCTCTTACACCACACACAGAACAACTTAAATTTATATAATTTATACCAATACTTTTATAACACAGATGTTGAGCTATTAATAGATTGGGCACGTGTCCATGCAGATTATTTACCCCATCCACTGTTTCATCCTGGTGACTCTCAATATCGTAAAATACAACCATAGCTTTTTTCTGACTATAGTGTCCACATCATGCGCTTTCTTCGGAAGCATGAAACATAAATGGTTATGGGGATCATACTACGGCAGTTTACACAATATATTTCCCCGCATATATGAGGGTTACGATCCTTTCTTAGTTATAAAACTTTAAACATAAATTACACTGTTTTCTAGTTTTACATACCATACCCTTATGATTATTGAGACACACGCTACCATAAAATGATCGATTTCAGTCATTACATTTTATTAATGATTTCACATTAACACATGGAGGCTTACTCCCACACTGTGAACAACCAGCTTGGCATTTAAAAGAGTGTTCGTATGAGTTTTGATATTTACTATGACATTTCTCGCAATAATAACCGCATGAAAATGCTGCCGCTAATCTTGTAATTGCATTATAATGATTAATTAGTAATAGTAAATTAATGGGGGGTTTCACCACCACCAACTCCTTCATATAGAATTAATTGGTCCGACAAATTCCCATGCACAGTTATTTTATATTCTGTTAGCACACTTTGAAATTAGTGAATATCTTTAATTGTACCGCTAGTGGTCCCCGCTTTTCCACACAACTTATTGACTTCCGTGTTCATAAAATGTTTACGATGATTATAATATTTCTTTTGTTCTTTTTTATTATTTTTATTATTTATTAACCCCATAGCCACTAGCGCATAGGCGAGTATCGCTATTTTTAATTACAACTATACCCTTATTGGATTTGATATATTCGTCAATATCGGATAGAACCTGTTTCACCCGACCTTCACCTTTAGGCATCTCCACATGATGAAAATTAACCATGAATCGTTATTGATTTAAAAAAGACTCATTGGACTGTACCACTTTTTTCATAGCATGTAAAACATTTTCAACAGACATATTCTGTGCCTGTCGAAACGATAAAAAAAATGACCTATAAGGCTCGCTTTGATTTCGAGAAGTGAGACAGACTTCATCATTATTATCAATAACTTGCATGAGGTGGGCTAATAAATCTTCAATACCTTTTATAACCCATGTTAAAGGGTTTTCATTTTCCGAAGGATTATTAATTTGTACTTCTATTAGTCTATCTTCCTTATTGATTTTTTTTATATATTTTACGTTTTTCACTTATAATTTTTTTATTTGAATCATTACGCGCTCCACCTGTTTGTACGTCATTCAAAACTTCGATGCATAGAGCATCAATTTTGTTTAAAATATCAAAATGATACATTTTTAAATTTATAAGTCACTACCATTACTGTAAATGGGTTGTAGTATTTTTGAGCTTTAACAAATTAAAATAAATGTAATAAATATTTTATTGTATATAATTTGGCACAACTCAACAGAAAAATATACTCCACTGGACACTGCACACTACACTATCCACAACGATCTTTCTCTCCTGGGGAGACGACACTGCGCACTACACTATTCCACGATGATTTTCCTTCTCCATTGGACACTTCCTCGACGATCTTCCTTCTTCGCTTGGCAATCCCACGGCGATCTTCCTTCTCCACTGGACATTTCCACGACGATCTTCATTCTTCGGATGTCAGT
>JAGDQP010005610.1:30925-77079 GCA_022664845.1 Lepisma saccharinum
TAATTTATAAGTCACTACTATTACTTTAAATGGGCTGGAGTATTTTTTAGCTTTACCAAATTAAAATAAATGTAATAAATATTTTACAGTATATAATTTGACACAACTTGATAATAATAATTTGAAATAACGTTACAACTCAAAAATAATTGTTTTAATGTTAGTCAATAATAATGTCACAAATGCTCACTCTCCTCTACACACTACAGTATTATCTGCTGCTAAACAAATGTACACTTTACAAAGGTCGACAACACTGCACACTACACTATCCATGACCATCTTTCTTCTCCTAGGGTGACGACTCTTCGCACTACATTATTCCACGATGATCTTCCTTCTTCACTGGACACTACACTATCCACTATGATCTTCCTTCTCCGCTGGGCAATCCACGACGATCTTCCTTCTCCACTGGACAGTTCACGACGATCTTCACTTTTAGGATGTCAGTACGCAACAGACGGTGGTACCGCCCAAACGCTCGGCCTTTATAGATTTCGCCAACCAATCAGAATACAGGATTGAAGAGTGAAAGTAGGTCAAGGTCATACGCGGGTTTTCCCCATAACGTCATGGTTATTTTCGCAATACAGCCTCTCGCGAAATCAGGACTTGATAGGTCCAAACTGCCAAATTTTCGTCGGATCATCACCAAACTTTGGATTTAGATAGATTATGATGAAAGGACAACGGGTTTGTAAGGGAAGATTTTTCGATTTAGTTTTGCGATATTTGAGCCGTTTTCGAGATATGGGGGCTAAGTGCCTAAATTTCGTCGAATCATCACGAAACTTTGGATTTCGGTAGATTATGATGAAAAACGACAGGGGGGTTGTAAGTGGAGATTTTTTAATTTATTTTTGCGATATTTTGAGCTGTTTTCGAGAAAAAGGGGGCTAAGTGTCAAAAAAGGGTTGATAGACTTTTATAAAATAGGGGATGTGAGAAATATCAGCTAGCCTAGAGGAAGTGATATGTTAGGTCAAATAGCCTAGAGGACTTATAATCTTTGCTATGTTAAATATGGGGATGCAAAAAATATCACCTCTGTGTTGGGTTAGGTCAAAATGTGCTGGTAGTCTTTTATAAGAATTAAAAAAGGCCCGTAATCTCTGCCATGTTAAAGACAGGTTAGGTCTTTAACAGCCCTATGTTGGGTTAGGTCAAAATGTGCTGGTAGCCTTTTATAACAATTAAAAAAAGGCCCGTAATCTCTGCCATGTCGGCTACTTTCATAGTGTTGGAGGGCGTAATCTCTGCTATGTGAAATAGGGGTCGTAGCCTTTTATAAAATTTGTGGGTTAGGTAATTTCTCCTATGTTAAATAGGGGATGAAAAAAGGTGCCGTAGCCTTTGATAGTGTTGGAGGGCGTAAGGGTTGCAAAGAAAAATGTCGTAGTCTTTTAAAAATAGGGGGTGCAGGGTCGTAGCCTTTCACGAACGGGATGAAAAAAGGACCTTTTCGAAGATCAACTTGTTTCGCCCAATCGTTAGATCATGGTCAAAAGACATATGCTGTGAATGCTGTTCAAGTCATAGGTATACAAGGATTAGCTATGACTGACAGGAATGAGGCAGCTATATGGTAACTGATTCCTCTGTTCGTCATGGAAACTTTATGAAACTGATTAAGTTAATTATTGAAACTGATCCCAAGCTGCAGTAGCATTTTGATAGCACAAGATGGATAGATAAATTCAAATCGAAGAAGAAAGAGATGCAAACAAATGCAGTGTAGGTGGAGGTTTTCTCCTGACGTTTATAAGTCTAATTATTTTCAGCTCCATCATTTTTTTCGGTCGCCATAACAAATCAATGGTTAGCTCTGAAATTAGTCAGGCTGTCATTTACTGGTTAATAATGAACAGAACTTAAGATGTGTCTCTTCATGGTCAGTGTGTCGTCGTAATTAGATGCATGCTAGGCAACGTCAAGGACAAAGCTCTGAGTTTTTTCAGGTTGCCTTCTTCTAAAATGAAAGACAACTATGAGAAGCTATAAAAGATATTGGAAAACAAAGAAATCCTTCTTGGTAACTGCTTTGGTGACAGTTGTGACGGGGTAAGTAATATTCAGGGGAAATAAAAGGGACCCGTTTCATTTCTCAAACAGGAGAATCGCAATCATTATATGGTCTGGTAATCTTGTATGGTCTGGTACTATGAAATCAGTTTGTTCGTTTGTGATGTCTTGCACTTCGGAACCATACAGGCAGCTTGTTTTTTCAAGGATTCTTACAAGAAAATAAAGAAATAGGAAATGGTAATCGCAGAAAGAGAAGGATCAAGTAAATTTAGTCACTTGGCTTCACAGAGCAACAGACTGAACAGAGGAACAGCTGTCGCCAAATTTATAGCAGTTTTCAAAATTAAGTGCAACTTTCTGTGCAGAACGTCAACCATGATGTGGTAACACAAAGAGAGGCCAGTACTTTGAAAGATTCAGCAGAGAAAACGCAGTCATGTTAGAATCAACAGGATTTAGCAGTAAGACTCGTTTTCCAGCAAACTAGCTTGTTGATTACTTCATGAAGTATGGAAGTGTACTCATTGCTTTCATTTACATGTAGATATTTGACATAATGGAGTATCTTCCATAACGTTTATCTCCATAGTTCAGCGATTGGCTTCGTAAAGGCGAATTGTGGACAGCACAACTACGATATCTTGGCAGACAAATACAACAGAGCTTACCAGAAAACACCAGACAGAGCTTACCAGACAGTATTTATTCATTTGGTGGTACTGAGACGGTGTTGAGCAATGATGATACTGAAGCGCTAAAAAACACTTAAAGAGTGTAATCCTGCTGTTGGTATCCTCATCTTCTTGCTATTATATTTTCGACAAAGCGCGAAAACAAGTATTATAGCTTCCTGCAACCCAAGTTTGCTTTGAAAGGGCCTTTTCCAGCGTAAAACTAACAGAGCGATTTAATAAATTTGATGAGTCAAAAGCATCTGTTGATGCATCATGAGAGTAAATTGACCAGTGATTTTGATATAGAAGTAGTGATTCTGATTTTTATTTTTATTTGATTGAAGCACATTTTGGCACTTATGTGAGAGCAACGCCGAGATGGCTCGACAGTTTCGAGTGTAGTGTAAGCAAAACTGAAGATATATGTTTGATGCTTTCTGTGCATATTTTCTGCAACAATCTATATTTAGTATTTGCTTTCTAAAAATAAATTTCAAAGTAAATAAAGTGTATTGTGAACCAAAGTGCAGAGTGATGTTAGTCCCAATAATTCGAATCACGGTTAGGACTATCTTGGCGTAGCTCATTTAAAATCCTAGATATAACGAGTTTTAGAGTCTTCGAATGAGCTATACCCAGGGAAGAGAGTTGGTCTGATAGAACTCACTCTTGAATGATTTCCAATCATTCAGGAGTTACTTCTGTTCAACGAAAGAATCATGTCAAATATCTATAAGTTTAATACTACACTGAAGTTAAATGACATATATACAAGTTTTCTAATAAAATCACGATTTACGGCGAGTAGTTGATACGTTGCGGCAATTTAAGAAAGGTGAAGTTCAATCAAATTTGTAATGATTACATCATTACTTTCTAGAATTTTTAATATATAATTATATGCTTTTTTGTTTTAAGCTATATAAAATGTGTAATTAATGTTATTTTTTATTCTTAGATCGGTCCATCGTATTTAATAATTATATAATGATGTGCACATCAATAGTGACAGAGTAGAAGTAGTACACAATACTATGGATTTTCTGGAATACTGATTGGACGAGAGGTTTGTGACGTCACAACCCAGAAGAGCTGTGATTGGCAACCTCTACCTTGCCTCCTAACGGAAGAGAAGGGATACTATAGATTTTTGGTATTGCTGGTATTATATAGTCTGATATCAGATTGCATTGACGACATCAAGCGAGTGTGGCTCAGTTAGCACATGACGTAGAAAATGGTATCATATTTGAAGTCATAATTTGAATAATTGTTGTGACATTAGGGTTGCAAGTCAGGACTTGATGACTGAGGTTATATAATTATTAAGAGGGACGCTTATGAGCTCTATTATGGTATATTTGATTGGAAAAGTCTGACGGAAGTATCGACTGCACTATCGGGTGGGCGTATCAGGTGACTGAAGACTACTCGCCATTCATTGGTCGCCAAAACTGAAAATATTAGGAGAAAGCCTGACTTTGCCAGAGCCATCTCTTAAAAAATGACCTTTCTTTGGTGCGGCGTGTAGAAACTTATTTCAGATTTGAAACTGACCACGAGAACCTCCCCTTGATATTTTTTCCTTCATAAAAACCCCTATTAAAGCCTTATGGAATTATATGGATGAAAATAAGAAGGGAAGCAAAGTCATTGCTAATATAAAAATGAGCATGAAAGTGCATGACTTTCTCAGCGTATTGTTTTGGTGAAGTTTAAACTTTTAATAAGTGTATTCTATGTGATATTTTAAATCCCTTGTGGAAAAATATTTTTTAATAGAAATAATTTATTATTGTTATACGTTCTATGAAAGTTGCTAACTGTTGAAAAATGGAGAACCTCTTAGCATTCTATGTTCTTTAAGACAGTTCCATGGAATCATTTTGCTGGGAGCTCACTTTATATTTGAGACTATAGTATATAATGTTAAGTTGATATAAGACTGGAAATAATGCCTTCATACTTCCTTCCTTGAAAGGCGAAGACAAACTAAAATGCAGGAAAGTTTTGTATGTGTGTTGTTGAAAGTAAACTAATCTTTTGTTTGAAGTATAAACAAGATATAGAGAACACTGATGATATTTAATTTGTAAATGAGACCACTATATTTCTTCATGTTATTTAGATAACCTTTGAATTGTGATTACTACAAAAGATATGCTTAGTTGTATGACCTCAGCATGTGTAAATGTTGTTCTGATAAAATGTGGAACATAAACAGAGTGATATCAGTAACGATAAATAAAATACTAGGAAAACTCATTGCTTCGTTTGAATAAACTTTGTAAAGCAAATGTAATCAGAAGTTTATCTAAACATGGAATTTAAATAGAAATAAATAGAAATATTTTTGTTGAAATACAGAGTGCAGGGTAAAGTTTAATGTATTATTTAAATAACGATTTTGAACTTTGCTAGTATAACAGATTAAGAAAACGTAACTTTTCATACCTACAGATGATTCAAATGTATGATTGTAGGAAAATGAGGTGTATAAAAGCTGTATATATTTTAGCATTCATCATTCTGTTTCAAATGAAGCGCTTAATACTTATTTAGTGTTCAGTAATTTGTGTTTTATTGTCGGAAGAAAAAAGACAACCTTTATATTGTGCTGAATTTAATCTACGAGATTGTTTTGAGAAGTAAGTAGTTTTTTATTATTTTTGATTTTCATATTAAAAGATTTCGAGTAGATATTTGTTATTGAGCTTATGGAATTATGGAAAACCTGAGAAACTGATAAAATAATTAGTTGTAGTGTATAAAACATTAGGCATCTTCTGCTCGTAATGATATAGCATAGCTTGAATTTGAACTCTTTATGACCTTTAGGTAGGGAGATAGGGGAACGGAAAGAATTTGGGAAGGTGCTGGATGAGCCCTGTGTTTAAGGTGCCATCTTTCTCCATGTGCCTGATGTGAGTGAGGAAAACCCTTAGTGAAAATGATCAGCCTTCTGAGGGTTAATCGTCTCATTTAGGTCAAGTTTCGGACCGGATCATCTAATTTGAATTTTATTTATCGTTAAGGGAAAGGATTCGGTCAACCATGGTATGTGTTGAAGATGTCCTCTTTGGCCGTGTGCGTGATGTGAGTTAGGAAAAACCTGAGTCAAAGTAATCGACCTCCTGAGGGTGAATCGTCTCATTTAGGTTAAGTTTCGGACCAGGTCATCTAATTTGAATTTTATTTATGGCCTTTAGGCAGTGAGATAGGGGAAGGGAAAGGATTCGGTCAGCCAGTGTATATGTTGAAGGTGCCATTTTTAGCCATTTGCCTGATGTATAGCGACCATGGACGAACTTCATTTGATAGCTGAGGAATGGTCTAGAGAAACTTAAGGAAACAGGAAAATCTCAGTAAGGATAATCAGGTGTAGATATATAAACCATTAGTTAACTTTGGCTCAGACTGGGAATAGGATAGCGACTAGGGCATTACTTCATTTAATAGCTTGGGAATGGCCAGATGAAACTGAGGGAAAGTTGGAAAAACTTAAGCAAAGATAATCGCTTCTAGAATACAATGTAATAGATAACTTTAGCGCAAGCTACACACACACATTTTAAACACGGAGTTATGGTAAAGTTGTATGTGTAAACATGGACTTGCGGGTAATCTGTTTAAACGCGTAGTTGTAAGGTAGTTGTATCTATAAATAGACTTGTGGAAAATTTGTTTAAACGCCGCGTTATGGGGAACAATTGTGTGAACATACACTTGTGAGGAACTTGTTTAAACACGGAGTTGTGAGGAACTTATGTGTGTAAACATAGGCTTGTGGGGAACCTATTTAAAGGATGAGTTGTGGGGAACCTAAACAAGTATCTGCACATGCGTAAAGAGAGAGTAGATAAGTAGAGCATTTGCTCATGCGCGAAAGAAAGGTTAAACTATAAAAACATTGCACTATCCTGTGAAGCCTCAGTCTGATATATATATGTGAAGCTATTGAATTCTTATCATCTTCAAGTGTAAAATTATTATTGAATTCATAATTTACTCTTTTATTCTTGGAAATATGTAATAGTAATTTAAAGGAAAATTGAATTAATAAAAGTCCTACTCATTTTTGCCCGGTGAAGAATTGTTACTCTTTAATGAAGATAATAATTGAATAGTATTAATAATAATAACTTATTTTTATCTTATTTCACATTATAATTATTTACTTTGAAAGTTGAAAACTACTGTGTGTTAGTGCTAACGCTATTTCTGCTGTTTTTGTTTCTTATTGAGAGACATATTAATTAAGGTAGTTAGATATTATATTCTGTCGTATGATTTGAAAGAAATATCTTGATAATGTTTAATCATTCACATTTTACACAGGTGTACATAATAATATAGCTTTTATAAAGAATGTTTTAAGGGACTTTAATTTGTGAACAAGAAAGTTATCTTACATAAGATTAATTCATTTTATTATTTTCAGGAATTAACTTTGTGACTACTCTTTGAGGACATTAAGTTTTGTTTAATTAGAAGAATGGATTGACAAGTGCCGATCATGTTATATTGGTTAAAGGCCAAAGGATTCGCTGACCCCGGGTCCTTTATGAAGCTTGGGTTGATCTCTATCGCTTAGCCGTGCAAGGAATACTACCTAGAATTTCAGGTAATATTTTTTACTTATTGTTTCACCTCCGTCTTCTATCCAAGTCTGAATTTAGCAAGTTGTTTGGTACATGCCTTTATGTATATGAATTAATTCAGTTAGGTAACGCTGGCTTCTTCGACTCTAACGCTAGGCTCGCTTTCAAGCATTATTTGATGTTGAGTGAACCCATCGACGTCAATAATGGGTGAATGCCTCACCCCATGTAGCTTTTCTCTTTGGCTTGATTCCGGTGTTAAGAGATTATATTGAGAAAGTATATATTTCTATGAGTTCAGATGATTCATTGAAAACTGTCCCTCGCAGCCATGAGTATTCCCTGTCCTTTGGAGATTCATTCCCTATTTCAATTATAAGATCAATGCCCGCTTCAACAACTTCTTCTTGTACTTCTACTACTACTTCTGCTCCTGTCAATGTAGTTACCTCTATATTAATTAACGCAGGCAACTACATTCGTAACTACGACAAATCCTATCTGCAGTCCGATACCTTCTACTTTTTTTAATGTACCTTCTACTTAATTTACTCCTCCGCCACATATTACTTCTACCTGTTGATACTGTCTCTCGCGATACGGATTGCGTTTTTTCACCTGTGGGTAGTTAGGTATGTGACCAGGCCTACGATTACTATGAGGGTTGGGGAACTCAACTAAGTCCAAAGACAGAATAAAAATTATTTAACAAAGTTACTGAAGTTGAACAAGGTGTATTAGTTAATCAGGTGTATTAGTTAAAATGTAAATTCAGAGGTAATGCAACGGGGAACAGGGGCGGATAACTTTGAAACGCGTGCGCGGATTCGGTAAATTTCCAGTGAAAGGTAAAGAAATCTCCATACGTGCAAAAGCTGGAAACTCCAGATTAATGCCAGCTAACTATGTAGAGAAACTTTTTCAATTTGCCCTAGAAAATTTATTTTCTAGTGTAGATCCACAAGCATGGATGGAATTTAGGATTGAAAGTAGTAATGACGCCAACGGGAAAGACGTCTTTATTCCGTGGCGTAGACGAATCCATTTAATTACTGATCATATTTTACGTTCGACTGAGAATGTTCTCAGCTCGAATGAATCATTCCGATAGTGTGATCATTAAGGCTAATATATCCGAACCAATTCACGGACAAGACGAAAGGAAGAAACGGAATAATGACAACTATTTATCACTGGAAGAGTACTTACAAGCACACATTATACCAGTCCCTAAATTGGGAGCCAGTTTCTACGATTTTTTACCAAGAGCTTTAGCCTTGGCGAAGCAGCGAACTTTACGACATTTTGTTAAAGCATTGCATCTGAAAAATACATCCTAAGAACTGGGAAAAACAAAGTAAAGATCTTTATAAGAAAGCAAATATTAATATTTCAACTGGTGGACATTTAGATGACGTGAATCAATTTCAGAATTATTGTGGTAATCGATTCTAGATTGCAGTATATAACTTAAAACTAACTACTCGAGACCCTGAGATCATCTACAATGGCAATGTTGAAACCAGAAACAAATTATTTTTTACTATGATCAGCATTTCGACGTAATTGAAACTATTACAGCCTTTTTAAGACAGAGGTTACCGCTATTATTGTTTCAAGCCTTTTGAACATCGTAGTAGACATAAGCGCGAATACCTTAGCGAACATTGCGAGGGATAAAATAATTTTGAAACTTCTCACGATGAGACAGCCATTATTTGCAAGAGTTATTTAAGAACTTTCCCTATGCAATCATGCAATAATAAACATAGCACGAAGGCGAGGGGAAAACCTGTAAGTTTCTATGTTAAACTGTGTCAACAGCGTGGTGCAAATAGAAATTCTCAAAGTCCGTCGCGATCTGGATGCGGCACCAGCGACATTTGAAAACAATATAAAGGAAAATAAACAAGAGATGCGATGCTCGATGGAATTGCTAAAGCAGAAGGTACTTCGTGATATTTTGGGAATGACAGAGGAAAAGGTCAAGAAAAGTCAAGATGATTTAGGACAGACAATTGACGAGTGGCATCGTGCAGTCCGAAATATTGAGCTGCAGCATATCGAACACCAGGAGTCTATAACTGGTTGTATGCAGGACTTCGGTTTGAGTAAGGCAGCTTCGTGGCAGAACACTTGTGAGTTACGGCACATGCGTGAAAACGTGGAGCGTCACGAGACTGAGCTGAAAGATTTGCAGCGTGAAGTGAGGACAGGAATGAGGTTTCAGAATTTCAGTTATGATCGAAGGAGGGAGCGGTCCACAACAGACCCAAGTTCTCCTCGACGTCAGAACCAGGAAGAAGTTGGGACAAAATATGATGATGGAAGTTGGACTCCTGCAGAGGAGAAGCGATCGGGAGATATACCTATCTCGAGTACGGCGGCCCTCAATCGCAAGGAAAGAGTCAGGTCGCGGAAATCTCCAGTCGAACGCAACTCATGGTCAGTCGTGAGACCCCGTTACAGTTCGTCGGACGACGATGAATGTTCAAGTGGATGTGACGTTATACCTGGGAGAAACCGCACATTTCCAAGATCAGGTGGAGTTCAGGAAGTAACTCAACGGAGGATGACATTTAGAAGAAGATACGAACCCCTGGAAAGAGAAGAGCAGTGTGTAGACAGATGTCGATGTGTGGACATGGAACCTGATACAAATTTGAAGTTACGCCTCTCAGATATTAAATCTTTCACTCATTACCCTCCCGACAAAGGGGAGCTTTCAGCGAGGACATTCCTCAAACAGTTTGAAAGAGAATGTGCCCTCATGGGAATAAGATTGACACAGTATTTGCAGGTCATACCTTTTGTTTTACAAGACCCGATTCTTTCGTGGTACTACTCGAACGTAGAAAAATTCCGTAGTTATGATGAATTTAAACGGCTTTTGCTACAGCACTACCATTCGGAAGATGTCACTAACTCGAAGTTGGCAAGACTGAAAATTGTTCCGTTCAATCCGAAGGTTGATGGCAGTGTGGAACGGTTTGTTACAACGCGTTATTGCCAGATACGTGACCTCGATTCTTTGAGTACCGAAACGCAGATTTGCAATGGATTGATCCCTCTCCTTCCTGTGCAATACCAAAGACAGTTGGTCTCTTCGAGATGGTTAGGATTGTCTGAAGTCTTGGAGATAATACGCCGACTGGAACTTATCCACGACACGTGGGAAGCACGGAAGAGGACAGGGAAAGACGGCTACAGCCGATGGACTGAAGAAGACTAAACACACGTGAAAAAAGCAAGAGTAGGTCTGGTGAAGAAAGAATGCGTATCAAGCGGTCAAGAGGACGGACAACATACCCAATCACCGTCACCACCGCCGGAAGATGGACCAGAGCAAAGATATTATCGAGGAAAAGGAGGAGGTTCTGGCCAAAGGCGTCGAGGCGGTCGAGGACGTAAAAGAAAACCACGGCAAGATAATGACTAGCGTCGTGACGAGGAGCAAAGACCAGACAGTGGTAGTCATGGCTCCGGGTGTCAGAACTCTGCTGATCAAAAAAACTAGTTGAATTGTCCACCTCGAGGGTCGGAGGTTTGGACGATAAGGAAGAAAAGCAGGCCCAGACTGATTTTGTAAATAGCTCAATTGTACATAATTTGGGAATGAATGTGGACCAATGTACGAGTATGGATGGGAGCGAGAAGTAAATTTGTGTATACAAGATAAGATATCATGCAATTTCATATCAGGCTTGGATGTATAACACCGACGAGGAGGATGCAGATACCTGAGGGACGACGGAGCAACCCATGCCCGGAGGCAAGTCATGGTCTAGTGTCATTCAGCTCAGTGTGTTGGAAGATGCGGTACGTGCCCTCGTAGACTCAGGAGCGGAAGTTTCCCTATGCAGCACTCGGTTGTGGAAGAGAATCAGTAGAGTGGTGTCCCATCCCAAGCTGAAGCCTGCACCGCACGTTACGTTAATTGATTATTCAGGTACACGCAAGAAAGCTGTAAAAGGTGAAGTTCACTTGCCTGTGGGTCTGCAAGGCATGCAAACGGAGGTGCGTGTTTATGTGGTCGATGGATTAGCCCATGATCTTCTTCTAAGTAGGGACTTTCTGTTGAATCACCAAGGGAACATTAGTTTCCAGACCCTATTAGTGTGATGACGGACGATGGTGAGGTCATCATACCCATGTTAAGTGATGAAGATACTGGAGATAGGGAACTTGTCATCAACAACTTTAAGGAAGGAGAAAACCATGGAAGGTGATTCCGAATCCTTGAGATGTAAATGTCACGAAGAGGACCCATGCATGGGAAATAAAGGAAGGTGTCGATGTGATGTTGCACAGATATGTCACTTACTGACGGCGTGGACACAGGAGCTGTCGGAACGTGAAGAAATCTTCGAAGATGCGAGATCTGGTCGAAGAGACGACACGCATCTGAAGCATGTGACATTGGCACAAGTTGGAGACAATCGCGTGATGGAGCAAGACTATCACTCTAGGATGCGGCAAGTGCAGTGCCGGCAGTGCAAAGTAGATAATGCTAAAATGGCACCGCCCAGCAGTGATCAGCGTCAAAGTGAGTTATATGCCACCGAGGAGGAAATTCGCAAGACGGTGGAGCAAGTACCGTTGGAGGCCGAGTGTAAAGAGCCCTTATTGCGGGTACTGATTAAGAGGAGGAAGGTGTTCGCAAGGTTCCCGGGGAAATGTAACAAGTTTCAGTACACCGTTCGAGTCACCACGGATGAACCCATCGTGAAAAGGGTATACCCTATCCCAATTTGTCATCGCGACAAAGTTAAAACACAAATTCAAACCTGGTTACGTCAGGGAATAATAGAACCAGCGGTGTCCAAGCATCATCATCCGCTGGTGGTGGTGAAAAAGAAAGCGTCTGGTGAGATAAGAGTATGTCATGATTTAACTCAACTGAATCGGTTTGTCCCTTTAACTTATTTACGAGTGGAGCGGATTGAAGAAAGGAATCGACGACGGAATGCTAACATGACCAATGATAGACACGTACAAGTCGGTGATTTTGTGTTCTTGCGAACACATCGTGTAGGTGACGCACTCAATCAGCAAATCAAGAAAATGTTTAATTTATATGAAGGGCCGTACCTATGCGTAGCCAAACCCAGTCTCAAGGTAGTGCAGCTGATGGATCCGATGGGTGGGAAGTTGTGTGGTCATCGCTCGGAGCAACAATGTAAGCTTTGGAAGCCCACGACAGATGTCTACCAGTACTGGATGGAGTTGGTGCAACGAAATGGAGCCCCAGATCTGTTGAAAGACTTACCTGCTGAGTGCAATGGATGCAGAAATGGTGCGATGGATTCTTCGAAGGGAACTGTAGAAGGAAGTGTGGAGAAGTGAATGTATGTTGTCTTCGTGAAAGTGTTGATGTGTATATATATACTATTTCCGAATGTAATGTTTATTCAAAAGGTGTTTTGTGTAATGTCAAAAGACAACCCACTTAGATAGCTTTAAAATTAATTATACAGCCCACATGTAGGTATTAGCTTTTGTATGAGGACATAATGTTTTTATAGACATGACGCTGATGTCGTAGAACTGCTTCAGGATTCTGTCCCGAATCGGGCGCCATATGTAACCGGTGAGTTACATAGGCAGTTTACCCGTGAAGTCGCTGTGAACGATCGCTGTTGTGATTCTAGTGTGTGGCGTGAAAAACGACAATGAAAATCTGTCTCAACCATTTGATGACGTCATAACCAATGTTCGCTTGTTAGAAAGGCAGCCTTAATCGAGACTTAGCAACTCTGTCCCGCTCATCGGGCAGACCGACCTGATGTAACAAAGAAAGCATACATGTCAGCGAATGTGTGACGTCGTTTACGCTTAAAAGCCATTCAAACAAAGCAGTAACGGATTTATTATCCTAAATCGATCTGAATGACTTACTGATGTCGAAGAGAAGCTACGAGTATAATTGAGACTGTTTTGTCATTGCCCAGATAAGTATATAACTTGCGTCGCATGAGGACGAACATCGGAGGCATGTTAAGGTAACCTATTTTGATTACTTTCGTACTGCGTTGCATTTGTTGTGCTAAAGTCACGCTACAACAAAGAAGCTTCGAATACAGAAAGTTAATGTGATGAAGGTCGTCGAGCTGTGTGACTACTTGTGAAAGTGAAAACAAGGGACATATCATACGTAGACGCCGTGTTTCGATACCGTGTGCGTGCAACGATTCCCCGTGTCGAAACGAGTATTGGCGTAAAATCGATTGTCCGGACGCGCGAAGGTCGTTGATAACTTCCGTCTGTTGTTTAGGTAGTTTACATCAGTGGGCATGAAAAATGTAAATTTGCGTATATATGAATACTTTATAATAATTGTAATATCGTGCACGATTAGGCAATATCAAAAAGAGTAGTGGTGAGTACTGTAGGCCTACTTTTAAGATAGTCAACAGGCAAATGTAAAGTGAATTCAGATAGCAGAAGGTGCAATTGAAGCTTTAGCCTGTACAATATATTATTGTAACCAACGTTTTGGCAAACGTAGTATTAACCATAGCGCAATTATTAATCAGATCGCACAAAACTTATATGCGAATCCGTGCAGGATGGTAGCGGTTGAATGTAAATATTAGATAACTTGTGTGAGTAATTTGATAAATTGGCGATCAACGCAGTGAACCGCAGGCCGTCTGAATTGTTTGTTTGATGAAGGTTTGGAGGCGTGAAGGCACCTGGTTTATAATCTTTGGTCAGCTGTGACTGATAACATTCTTAATTTCTATTTTATATTGTGTAGCAACATCTGTTTTGGCCAGTAGTCAGAAAAAAAATAATAAGCTGTAAGGAAAAGGCAATGTATGTATTAATGCAATAAAAAAAGTAAGCTTTCTGCAGTAAAGACGTTGTTGACGCCTGATAAGATAATCTGTTCGTCGTAGCAGGTGTAGTAATCTTGTGGCTAGGTGAATATAGGAGAATGCATTTGCCTAATACCCTGTACGATAGCAAGTACTTGCGTGTTCGAAAGCTTGGGAAGTACTAGATGGCTTTCTGTTGTTAATGAAATATCGCTGAGGTTCATTGCGAACGCGATTCATATCTTGGGTGCCTAGTTCTGTAATGTGTTGTTACTAGAGGGACCCGTCAAAGTAAGAAAACAGTTAATTGTGGACATCGGATAAGCGTAGCTGGCAGAAAGTAAGATTTATTAGTAATATATCCCAGAAGTTGAATTCAAGTTTAGCTACAACAGAGGATTATAGAAGTAAATAAATAATAATAAATAAATAAATGCGGAACAATCAGTTAGGCATGTAAGGTTGTGTTGCTGCAGCATTTGTTCATTAAGAGGGAAGATAAATAACTAATAATTATGTGCATTGTAGAATAGCTTGTAATTATTCTCTGCTTTATAATTTTATGTTGTACTCAGCATTTCTTTGTGGTCGCACTTAGCGTAGGGACTTTGTCTTTATTTTTCCTTATCCCAAAGTGCTGAAGAATATTTGTGGATGGTGTATTAATACGATGTTAATAAAGTCTTGCGGACAAAGCAGTCAAAAACCTGTATGTACTCCCCTGCGCAGCGCTTTTTGCATGTTAAATTATCTAATAAAATGAAAAGTCTCTTGCAAGGCTAGAAGCACTTGCCCTGTTTATAGCATTTTTGTAGTGCACACTGTGTTTTGTTCTGTGTACTAATAATTTTCATTTTACAAAGACTCAAAATAAAGGATAAAAGTGAACCAAGCTAATTGTTATTAAACCGGATGAGCTACATACTTAAAGTTTAAATGATCTAACATCATACAATCCACCGGATCTCCGAAGACGGCGTCAAAAGCGCTTTGAAATCTAATTGTAATCTCAAAAGAGGAGCACGACACTTCCAATCGGACATAGGCACTCACGTGAAATGGTAAATTTAAGCTACGGCATCCGCTGGTGTTAAGTATCGGTACTTTTAAAAATCGTCCTTGCGCCCGAATGTGATTGGGTTCGGCAAGTTAAGGAAAATTCACATATTCGGCAATTTATTAAAGATCACTGTAAAAATATTCAAGGTGGATTAGTGCCTAAAGACTTTCAAGGGAAGGAGGAAAGAAGTTTTCAGATCTATGAGTGCCCAGAAGTCGAAATTATTCGATATGTCGATATATACAGTTTATATCCACATATCATGAAAAATAGGCTTCTCGCTATTAGTAAACCTACCATTTATCCAGGGAAAGCACGTCCTGATCCCAAGCAATTCATGGAGTTGTTTTCTGCAAGGTTCTTCCTCCTCAAGATCTTGTTATTCCTTTTCTTCCATATAATGCGAAGAGACGCCGGCCTCTGTCGTACTTGTATGTAGCAAATGAATATAATTATTGTAACCATACTGTTGACCAACGCTGTTTCATCGGTACGTTTTGCACTCCTGAATTGCATAAGTGTATGAAGAAAGGCTATACCGTTCTTGATACTTACCAAATTTACAAGTTTGAAATAAAAGAGGGGTTATTTGAAGATTATGTTAATAACTTCTTGCAAATGAAACAGGAAGCTTTTGATTTTCCGTCTCACTGTACTAGTAAGGAGGAAAAGCAGAAGTGTATTGAAAAGTATGCTGAGTATATAGCTGTACAACTCAATCTTGATAACATCACTAAAAACCCCGGTTTGCGTTATATCTAAAAACTCTTTTTAAATTCTCTGTTTGGGAAGTGGAGACAGAGAACTGATTTAACACAGACCAATGTAGTTATTGATGCTAAGTCGTTTTGGATATTTTCCGAACATCTCACTTTGAAGTACAAAATGTAATCCTGATCAAAGAAGATGCCTTTTTGGTAACATACAGGGATTTAGAAAATGTCAATACTCCTAATTCGTTTTCAAATGTTATTTTGTTAGCCTTTATCATCAAGGATTGAAATTGTATGGTTTATTGGAAACAGTGGGAATAGAAAATGCTATCTACTTAGATCCACATTCTATTTTATACAGACAAAAGACAAATCAAACTCTATTACTTCCTACAGGGAACAATTTAGGAGATTTAACTAATGAAGCCAAAGAGGGGTAGGATGTTCCTATTTTCAATGGGTCGGGACCCAAAATTATTCGATAAAGAAAGGGAAACTCAGGCTGCGAATATTAAACCTTCTTTCAAAATTCGGGGAACTACACTAAATTGTCGTGCGCGTCAGATTGTTAAATTCGATCATTTTGTATATTTAGTTAAACATAATTATGTAAAGAAAATAATTTGTAATTCTAATGATATCTATAGGAAGCCAAGATTCAAAATTATATCTGAGCCAGAAACGAAAACACATCAAATTGTGGCATGTAGATTTCATAATCAATTCGAAACACTTCCTTACGGCTATAAAAGAAGAAGACTTAACTCCTGTCAGTTCATATATCTTTTGTCATTAGCTCATGATGTTTCCCTTCCTTCAACATGCAACTATCTTGCTTTCAGGTTCCAGCAGAGCTGGAATAATTTATTTATTGAATAAGTTATTATTTGATCGTCAAATGATGTTCACTAGTCATTTAAGGAAATAGTTTGGTGCTATGATGCTGTGATACCTAAATTATCTACTCAGATAAGTAATATTCGATTTCATTTTGGAATTCCTGATATGAATACTTTTGAATTTCAAGAAAAATCATTGTTAATTCTCGATGATCTTATGACTGAAAGTAATGCCGCCATATCCAAAATTTTCACGAAATTTGCACATCAAAAGAATCTAAGTGTATTTTTTATAGTTCAAAATTTATTTCCTAGAGGAAAATATGCACATGATATCTCATTAAACGCCCATTATATCACTGCGTTCAAAAATCCTAGATATAAGTTACAAATGCAAACTTAGCAAGGTAAGTTATGCCACAATATAGTAAAGATGTAATTCAAGTGCTTAAAAATGGTACTGCTGAACTTCATTCATATTTACTTTTCGATTTAACCAGTCTACAGCGAATGCTCTGCGTTTACGTACAAATATATTTCCAGATATAACTATGCACATCTATGCGGATGTAAAAGACATGAATAAACAAATTCAGGTCAGTTCGCATGAAGATGTCAAGCATAAAACATCATCTGAATGAGCGCCGCATAATTTGTAAATGGAAGAATAAAAAGCGTAAAATACTAGTTCAGACTGCAGCTGGTGTTTTTATTCGAACTATTGAACAAGTAGGTAAAAATGTTTTAAATGGTAACTTTAAACTCTCTTCTCGGTAGAAGCAAAGTTTGCATCGACATAAGAAGATATTACGTGTACTCTCTCTTAAACGGTCTAGTTTAAAAAAGTAACGCAAACTGTTAATGCAAAAAGTTAGTGTCTCTCTGGCTTTATTATTAGCTGCAATCTTAAGTGCACTGGATGGAAGTTTATTTAATTGTTAAAATCTCTTTGCAATTTCAGAAAATGGTACTAAATCTAGAAAATGTACGTGCGGAAATGTATTCCACTATGAAGTCTTTAAAATCGCATCAAACACGATTAGAAAATGAAATGGATGATATTTTAAACGAACTGATCTTTCTACAGATGAAAAATGTATTAACAAGCGCTACATCGATATTTCGTATATACGCTTCAATCTCAAAAACCAATTGTCTTACTCCTTTACAATTCTGATTCTTCAAATATGTTACCCATAATTAAATATATAATTCAGTTCCAAATTCATTTGTTAAAAAACTTAAGTATTATTAAATCTCCTGCAGCCTTGTAACAGTATCAGTTGGGATCAAACTGGTGCAGTATCTATAGATAATAAAGTAATCCTAGGTTCAAATATTATTGAACTTATTAACGATGTGGAAAGAACTCGAAAGAGTCCTAGAAATCAACTTGCCAGTAAAGATTTTAAAGGATTATTACAAGATATTAATATTCCAATAAAATTAATTTTCAATTCGGTGCAGATTCTACCAAAATATTAAAGCAAAATACTTTTAGAAAAGTATTCAAAAACAAGAGGAAGAAGAATTCTATATAAGTAATAATAAATAAAAATAAAAATACTGTTATTCAAGGAATAAACAAACGCTATTCTCCCTTATTTTAAAATTATAAAGAATATAAGTTTTAAACATGTCACTTCACAAAATTTATTATGCGTATGCAGATTCAAATTCTTTAGGTAGTATTTCAAAATTAAAAAAAGAAGTGGCCTTTCTGAGAAAAAAGTAAAAAATGGTTAGCTTCACAAGAAACATACACTTTACATGCTCCTGCACGTAAACATTTTCCTCGTAAAAATATCTTAATGCACCAAATGAATTAGTTCAAATGGATTCAGCACATATGCAAAATGTATCAAAGTATAATAATGAACATAAATATATTTTATGTAGTATCGAATCTTTTAGTAGATATGAAATTTGTATTCCCGTTAAAACAAAAAGGTCCTATCATGGCAAACGCAATAGAATGAATATTCAGTAAAAGAAAATTACCTTTACTTCATTGTCAAACTGATTTAGGAACTGAATTTTATAATTAACAAATAAAACGTGTTTTCCAAAAATTTGAAGTGAACCATTATAGTGTACATTCTGAAATGAAAGCTGCTTTTGTCGAACGTTATATTCGTACTTTAAAACAAAAAATATAAATACTACACTGCTAAAAATACTTATCGTTATATTCATATACACTGTATTACAAGATCTAGTAAAAGTTATAATCATACGAAACATTCTACCATTCAATATGCTAATGTACAAGTAAATGATTCTAATGATAATGAAATTTGGGATAGATTATACGGGCATGCAAGAAAAGTTTGTTAAAGAAAAACTTAAATTTCAAGTGGAAGACTATGTTCGACTAAATAAATATAAACATAAATTAGAAAAGGGATATTTACCGAAATGGTCTCGCGAAATACTTTTAGTTGATCAGTGTTTTCAAAGTAATTCTATTACTTATAAAATTCGAGATTGGAATGGCGAAGTTATAAAAGGTAAATTTTATCAACAAGAATTACAAAATGTATTTGTAGGAAAACAGAAAACTTATTCAATTGAAAATATTAAAATGTAGAAAGGGTTGGATTTATGTTAAGTAGTTAGGTTATCATTCATCTATGAATAGCTGGGTTCAACTAAAATCTGTTCAGTCGTAAACATGTTGTCTCAGGAACCAGCCGATCAGTTTTATGTTACCTTACCATCAAATGTTTCCAATAATATTTTTGAAAATAGAACAAGTTCCTATACTACGAAACTACGTCAACCAATTCATTTAACTGGAAATTGGATGGTAGGTTTAAGTGGACTTTCTACTCCGTTGAGTTTTTATAATATTCTAAAAGAAGAACTTATTATTCAATTAGAGGATAAAAATATAACGAACTATAATATAAAATTTCCACCCGGATATTATGAATCAATACATTTGATTTTAGATACTATTCGTATGATTTTAAGTAAACAAATGGAAAAACAACATGAGGAGAAAGAAATCTTACATGTATTTGAGAAAAGTAGTATTGTTAATAAAAAGTTTCATGATGTTGAAATGACTAGTGTTGAACGGATGATCAATGAAGATCCTTTAATAATAGAAGAGAATCCTATCGTTATTCAATATCAGGAAGGTAGAGATAAGGTTTATATTTCTCACAAACGTGAATATATTTTCGCGATGATCTTGGACACCAAAATATTTTAGGATTTAGTAGTGATTTTAAAGAGAATACAGGCATAGTTCACTTTTATCCCGTGAATCCAAAAAAGGAACCAAAGTTTCTAAATGTTCCAGCACATTATCATACAAATCTTGATTATCTTATTCCTTTAGAAATTAATGTATGTATTGATATTGTAAAAGATCAACCTCTTTATGGACAACTAATTCCAAAAATTGGAATTCAAGATTATCATTACGGCAAGATAAAATCTTTTATTTCCGAATTGCTCACAATATGTTAAAGTTGAAAAGAAATAATTTGATACACTTTAAATACATAAATTTGATACATTTGATACAATTTGACTTAAAAGATGTGCACGGGGAAAATTTGCCATTTCAATTTGGAACCTCAAGCGTAACACTACATTTTAAAATAAAATAATTTCTGAAAGTAGTAATGATAGTTTTTATATTACAATTTCTTCAAATGGAAGTATTCAAATTTATTTTAATAATAATCCAAAATATTTTTTCAATATTCTTAATAATCGATACATTTAAACCATTCGTGGATGGTAGGATTAAGTGAAATGCATATTCCCTTAACGTGTGATGTTATTAATGGTCAAACTATAATATGGGATGATGGCGTTAAACAAAATAACTCAAGGAATTATTAAACCGTTCAATTATTGTTAGATGAATTGAATAAAACAAATCCAAGTATACAATTTGAATATTCAAATATAGTCACTCTAAAAGTTGATCATAATATAAAATCGTTACGTTTATCATCGATATTAGCATTGCAATTAGGTTTTGAACCTGATATTAATATTTTAAAAGATAGTCGTATTTCTAAACAACCATTTTTAAACATTGGTTACCCTCATCAAGTATTTGTTTATACTGATATTATTCAGCCTCAGTTTGTAGGTGATACAAAAGCACCAATTTTACGAATAAAAGCTATGACCGATAATCATCATGAGAAAGTACAAACCATAACTTTTCAGAATGTACATTATTTTCCATTTGAAAAACTTTTATTTGACACAATAGAATTACTACTAAAGGATCATGCAGGTAGAAATTCTCATCTGGGACATTACCGTAACACTTCACTTTAAGCGCTCATCACCATCACCGTCATCAAAATGAAAAGATATACAATTATGTATAGAGCTGGAGGTATAGAGCTATGTGTACAGCTAGAGGTATAAATACTTTGCAGGAACTCTTTATCAAAGGGGACATGGGGTTGGCAATTTATTTCGAGGACTTTTTCGATTTACTATACCATTCATTAAACAAGGGGGAAAAGCAGTAGGACGACAAGCTTTACAAACAGGAATTCACGTTGCAGGGGATATGCTTGAAAACCGTCCTATTAAAGACTCTTCAAAAGCACGAGTTCGCGAAGCAGGGTTCATCTTTAAGGACGAAAGCAGAAAATAAAGTCAATCACTTGCTTAATGGTAGTGGTAAGAGAAGGACAGGTAAACGCAGGGCCTCCGTACGTATTGGACCACCAACTTTAAAAAACGACGAGTATCTAAAAAGAAGGAGAGTAGAGATGTTTTTAGTTAAATATGTAGTTTCTTACACCTAAAAGTAATGAATCCTGTACGAATGAATTCGACTTAAGTTCTGTCCCTATGACAGAAACTGCGATCGAGTCATCTTGTATAGTAGAGTATCGACTAATCTCTTCATTTTCTTCTGAGGAACTTATAGAATTTTTGCACCTGGATCAAGTGTAAGATATTAAGAGGAAATTGAGATAGTTTACAAGTAGCAGCAGCAGGTCCCCAGACGTTGTGGCAGATAATGTAGCCCCTGTGAATAATTTCTTACATGCTCTTGTTAGTCAAGTAGATTTTTCTTTAAATGATAAAATAGTTTCATCTCCAAATGAAACATACCCATTCAGAACATACTATGGAATCTTACTTCATAATTCTGAAGGTGCAAGCAAAACTCATTTAACCACTGGATTATGGTATAATGATACTGCAGGATATTTTAATACTCTCAATGAAAATAACGTTGGTTATAATAAACGAAAATCTCTTGTTGCTGGTAGCGCATTCATTAATATGTATGGGCGACTCCGTACAGATATTTCTGGATCAGATTGTGTTCTTCCAAATAAAGTGAATCTTCGTATAAAATTAAGTCGTAGTAAAGAAGCATTCTGTTTAATGGAAGTTGAAAATTCTATATTTTAAATTAAACTGGAAGAGGTTATTTTTATGTTTGCCGAATTAATATTTCTGCTGATTTAGCTTTACAATTAAACAGTTTTATGAGTCATGATACTGCAAAATTACCACTGACTAGAGTTGAAACAAGACTACATTCTATTCTTGCAAATGTTGATTCATATAATCTTGATAATATATTTCTGGGAAATGAACCAAAGGGTCTGATTTTAGGTTTTATTGCAAACCCGGCATTTAACGGAAAATACCATGAAAATCCCTTCCACTTTCAAAGTTTCAATATTAACAAATTACAAGTACAAATTGGTTCCCAATTTTATCCTCCCACTCCTCTTACCCCAGATTATGCAAATCATCTATGCATTGGAAGTTATCATACCCTGTTCCCTGGAACTGGTATATTTCATGAAAATATGAGTCATATGATCTCATATTCTGATTACCCCATGGATATACTCTTTATGTTTTTAGTCTTTCTCCTACTAACACGTTAGATGATTCTAAATAGTTGTTATTAAAGATTCTCCTGTTAATCTCAAAATAGAGTTCAGTCAACCACCAGCATATTCCCTTTTATGTATCGTATAAGCTCAATTTGATTCGCTTATTCAGATTGATAAAGATCGTAATGTATATACAGATCATACCATGTGAAAAGTAGTTCAGTTATTGACTATGAGGACTGTCACATACTTTTCAGCGTTTGAGTGTAGTAAAGAAAATAATTTCATAGTTAAAGAATAGTCATAGTTCATCCTGATGCTAATAGTTTTCAAACCTGACTTTCCAAATTTCACTTCCCAATATCAAAACTTAGTATTCCAAGTTTGAGATTTGCAAATGAATATGGTTTAGAGTGGATAGAAGGCGAAGTTGAATATGAGGAAGATAAAACATACTTACTAAGTACACCTCCTGCAGTGAAAGTGTATGTATGCATGGAGAAGCACGTCAACTTTTTTAGTCTCTTCTACAAAGAACCGTGATTAATTTAGAATATATTAAGTGTCCAAACTATAGTGTTTTAGCTTTTCCATCGCAAAGTTCTGCTCATCATCTTCATCAGATTACAAGTTTTCGCTGTGCCTTAAAAGAAGCTTCGGTGTATGCAAAGTTTTAAACATATGATATTATCATCTCCATTATTTTATATTACCTACAAACAGAACAGTGTATGAACCAACACCAATTGAATCGCTTATTTATGAAAGGCCTCTTGTCATTTTTTTTAATAAATCCACTTTTGTGTGAAAATGAAATCTTAATGCTTCCATACATTGTTTGCTTATTAAAGGTCTCTTCTCCCAGTGCTCTAATACTGCCATTAGACCATATGAAATATGCGTTTATTTAAGAAAGGCCTTTTGTCTCGGACAAGAGGCGTTTCATAACTAAAAATGTTGTGGCTGCACTGGGAACCACTAAAAGACAGTGTTGTGGCAGTACTGTATTTTGTTAGTTTAGTGTTCTGTTGTGTTGGTAACAGTCATTTGTTGTCTGGCACAGTTTCCTGAGCAGTCTGAGGTTATGTGTAAATTTACACTGTGATTGTGCAAAGCAAGAGTCATTGTAGTTGTATGTGAAACATTTTGTTTAAAGACAGTGGTCTGTTGTCGTAGTGACGTGAACAATGTCAGATAGTGAGGGTGAAAGTGCTAATGAAACTGATTTAGAAGTATGTAAAAAGCGTAAGAAAGGTGATCGTAGGCCTATGAGCTACAAAGTAAATCGCATAAAGAAAGCGAGTATTCATGGAGATGAGTATGTTAACTATAAAGGAAACAATGTTGAGCCCGGAAAACAGGAATGCCTTGCACATAAGTAGACTAATGCTCGACTCAAATAGTCTATGTTTGACAGGAGTCTACTGTCTGAAGGTGTTTTAATAACATCACTTATATCTAGGCTCTCTATCTGTGAAATAGATTCGTATTTGGTCTGATTCTTAAAAGGAGGGAAACGTTGGCAGCCTAGTGTTGGTATTATGTGGTGAGTATTATTGTGTATAGATGTAATATTTACCTATTCGTAATATCGGAAAATAGAATTGGTACACTCTACGCCTCTAATAATGAAGTTATTAATCGTTTTAATAAGACAAGTATCTTACCTTTGTTTACATTTTGAGTTGGCATGGGTGATCTATATGTTCACGGATTTTTTCACATAACAAAGGTTCACACCCAATATCATGCTAAAATCAACAATATGAATGTAGAGACAAAATGATACCGCCAACGTATGCATTCTTTGTTCAAAGAAAAATACAGTTTCACTGATTCTGATTGTAAATACAGTGTTATTATAAAATATACAAGGAACATTTCAATTATCGTTTTGGTAGGCCTCAAATTGATACGTGCTGTGAGTGTGAGGAGCTCAGTGTAAGACTTAAAAACCCGCAGCTCAATGAAACTGCAAAAAGAGTAGCAGCTGCACAGCTCCTTGTCCATAAAATGAGGAGTAATAAATTTTATAACAGTTTGCGTAATACTAAAGAATACTGTAATACCTATGCAAATGCACCCCTTTTATGTTTTGACTACATGCAAAACATCGCACTACCAACAAATCCTGTTCAAGAGATGTACTATCTCAGACAACTGTCCGCTCTTCCGTTTTGCGTTCACAATGCCAAGAACGAGACTCCAACTTTCTATTTGTATCACGAGGGGGTTACACAAAAGGGGAGTAATCAAGTATTCACCTTTTTATTGCTATACATCAATGATAATGTTCCCTCTTTTGTTGATGAACTCTACCTGTACAGTGACAACTGTACCGGGTAGAACAAGAATCATGCTATGATAAGATTCTTAATGTCTCTTACTGACAGTGGTAGATTTAACAAAGTAGTCTACAGACTACCAATCAGAGGCCATTCGTATTTACCGTGACAAGGATTTTGGTCTAGTGAAAAGGAAATTGAGGAAACAAGACAGGTACTACACTGTAAAAGAAGTTGCATCTATGATTTTATCCTCAACAAAACAACGGAAATTTATGGTTGATCTTGTTCAAACAGAAAATATTTTGTATTTCCAAACGTGGTGGCCTCAGTTTTACAAAAAAAAACAGCTTCTGAAGAAAGTAAGAAAGAAAAGAAAGGGAACAGCGAGTTTTTTTACTCTATCAGTATAACATGAATTTATCTTTGAAAAGTCAAGAAAAGGAGAAGTCTCAGCATCTGACTTCATTGATGGACTCCAGAGGAAAACATTCCAGTGTATTTCCTAGAAATCAGATTTGGTCCGTTTACCAACGCTAAAAGCATACGAAGAAAAATGGCCAATCCGCGAAGAAAAGATTCTGACTTGATAAAGGTGTTGCATTACGTACCAGGTTAACATAGCTGGTTTTACAATAAGTTATTACAGTTGCCGACGAAAAAGAAGGACTGAACGAAAATGTAAGGACGACAAGACGTTTACTTTCCTCTTTGTAGTTACATATTATTATATGTTTTAGTTTTCAAATAATAAACCTAGGCATACTATTTTCAAATATTTACTTTTGTTACGGTACCAGTCTGATTTGTTTTAGGTCCACAACGGAACACTAAAGAATTAGAGACAACCGTATATTGCTATATTTGACTGATAAAATGTATATGTATTTTAAATATAGTTTGTTTCTATACACAATAGTGTACATCAAACATGTTCTTTTTTAACTTAAACTAATAATTTACTTTGCGAACATCAATTGTCATATAATTATTTCGCACCTTTGTTTATGAAATGCCTCATGTCAGCGACTTTCAAACAATGACAAAAAGGTTCCACTGTTAAGACAATATGTCACCAAAATAACTGCTGGGGTCTGACGATATCTAAAATCGTAGTAACAATTTAAATTTCATTTTATTTCAGATGTTTAAGAAATAAACAGTTTTTCGTTGTTTACCTCAAATTTGGATTTTGTGACAAGAGGCCCTTCAAAAATGAGCGATTCAATTAGTGAAACTAGATGTGATATGGAGTGATGAGATTTTAAAACTTGTACTTCAAGACTGTACTAGTGCAACTACGCTTACTGGAATTTATTCAGTGGACATTTTACCAAAACAAATTTAATACCCAGCGGCTCTTATTGTGAATTTAAGTCCGTAAGCTTCCCCTGGAACTCACTAGACTGACATATATATTAATAAACATGGACGGGGTCAATATTTTGATAGCTTCGGAACTGGACCTAGTAAATGGAAATGAACTAGTTACCTAGTAAATGTAAAATTTTTGAAACGAAATTGTAAATTATATCGTGTAAACAAAACTCAAATACAACATGAAGAATCTATTCTTTGTGAACTATACTGTACTGTAATTATTGATTTCAATGTACGAGGAAAAATGTAGTATTGTCTACTTTCCATACTACCAATTTTAAGAAAAATGATGTCATCGTATAATCACTTGTAAAAAATATTATCAAAAGAGAAGAAAAATGTATTAAAATGTTAATATATAGTCAAACAAATATTTTATTTATTTGAATATTATTAAATACATTTTATTATTAAGGTTATTTCAAATAAAACAAAGAAAATAGAGTATAAGTATAATGTTTATAAGAACATCAACTAATATGGTTTATAAAAACAACTTGCACATGCTTCTTACATTTGTATGGCTGATAGAATTTCTACATTTTTTTGTTTTTCGTGTTTTATCCAATACTGTAGTTGTAAGCAGTTTCTTAGTGTACAACCATTAACTTCCACAGGGTCACGATAAGTACACTTTAACATACCAATGTTCAAATTCAATGCTTTCAGCGCAGGACAATCTTTTTCACTCACATTATCAACACTTTTCAAGTGAAATAGTTTATGAATCCACTGTACTTTTTCGAGACATTTGCAAAAGAAAATAGCTTCACTTCTACATAGTTAGAATATTATTCTTCGAATATGTGTAACGTTATATCCATCTGAGCTGTCCCATTCTAAATTATGAAAGTTTTGTGTTAACCTTTCCACTTGTTTTTGATACCCAAGTCCTAATTTAGACATTTTCACTTTCATTTACTCACTCCTTCTGCCCTTACTTATCTTTCTTCTAGTAACATATCCATTATACTTGACATGTACACTTTTACCACTCACCAAAGACCATATTTCATATTTCCTTTTAACACATCACCATCAATTACTTCACGATGATCTTTATATATACGATAAAGCTCACTTAATGTAGATAAATTTAAAATATTTCTCCACACTGCTTTTCTGAAATGTTCTTCAATTTCTTCTCCTGTTACCACCTCGCCCTAAATATCCTAACCACTGATGTCCTGTTTGATTGTATTCATCATAGAAACAACCTTCGCATATCACAGGGGTTTGAAGATTCCACTTCTTTAACGCTTCTTTAATAAGGTTTCATCTACCCATTGGTTTTTACACTTACACTTTAGAGTTTTCACTTGATCACTTACTCCAACTAATTTTCGTGCTGATGTTCCTGCTGTTGCTGCTAATACGGCAGGTGAACATCTCACTATTACTCTGGTAGATTACACCAAATTTGATGATCCTGGTCATGATACTGCTACTGCTGCTGGTACTACAGGTGAAGATTTCACTATTACTCGGGCAAATTTCATCAAAATTGATGATCCTGGTGATGCTGCTACTGCTGCTGTGGCTGCTGCTCCTAAGGATGTCTGCTTAATGTCTGTATTTCCACAAAGCAAACGTTTCTTTTCAGGATAGTTCACTCCATCTAAAACACGCTTCTTTCTTTTCTGTTCCAGTTGCTTCTTCGGAACGAAAGAACAATAAACCTCTTTAATAACATCGTCTTCTTCATCCTCCTTCTTTACTATAGTAGATGATGATAATAGTAATGATGGTGACTCTGATTTGAAACTAAATATTGTTCGATCTCCTCTACTATCTTCCTCGTCTTCTACATTACCAAGTAATGATAATGTCTCCACTACCTCTTCATTTTCTGATATCAAATCAACTTCTTCTATAACCTGCTGATACTGCTCCTGCTGCTGCTATATGACTGCGAAGTTCAAGACTATTTATAATGGATACATCACCACCCTCTATATATATTGTAAACTTTATCAATCCTCACGTGAAAGTATAACAGATAACCTAATATCAACACGTCAACAGATAACGTCAAGTAAACAGACGAGGCGATATCAGAACATCAACAGATAAGATGATCACGTGACGGTCAAGAAACTCAAAGCCATATAATACCACTAATACCAAAAATTAATATATTGTGTAATACATCTACTAAGCACTTACATCTAAGGGGTTGTATTTGTAAACTGAAATTGTTTAATTGAGTAATGTGTATATGAAAGTATTTTTTCTTGCTTGGTTTATTCTCTTTTAACTTCTTTTAATTCTTCAAATTCAAATGAATCTTTGGAAATGATTTCCTTATTGGACATGCCTAGTGTTAATTTAAAAAATCTGTATTATAGTTACCTTGTTTGGTTCCTTTTTCTTCTGCTTTTAGTCAAACAAAAATAAACGTACCAAATCTAACATTTTTCACCCCACTTAGCAAGAGTGAATCGGAAGATGCGCAGGGGAGGAGACGGTAGGTGAAAGAGAAGCCAACAAGTTCCGGTTCGCGCGCGCCTTAGTTGGTGAATAGAATGAAAGAGTGTCGGAAGGTCATAGGTACGTATTCGCCTCGAAACGAGCACAGAAAAATGATTTGAAATGTGAAGTCGAATTTTACTATGTGGAAGGAAGAGAGAAAGGTATATACGAAAGAATGTACGAATTCTGTGCTTTAAAAATGTTGATCGCGATAGACACTATTTTTTCTCTCTATTATTGATCTGAATTTTTACTTTTTGTTTGCGTAATTTTTATGATGATTCCCACATGCAAAAGGGTGGGCAAAACTTAAGATGGTGGTAACGAGAGCAAGAAATATGTTTAATTAAAATAATATTTATTATTTGCATGTCAATTTTTCTTATGTGATTTCTTGTGTAGAAGGTGTTATAGAGGCTGCATGAATAATGGTATTGGCGGGATTTGGAGGAATCTGGAGTAGTTCAGGGGTAAGGGAAGTAGTTGGATAATCTGTAATCTAACTTGGTTTCGGGGAGGCTCTCTCTATCTCCTCTCTCACTCTCTCTTCTCTGTATGGTTGTAGGATAGAAAGGTGTTTTATAGAAGGTGCTTTATTTTCCTATTCTTTTTATGGGAGCATGCTGCATGTAAATAATTATTTTATGGAGGTTTCTGTAATGTTAGTCGAAGGACTTACGCGGGGATTAATTCTAGAGTAGGAGTAGAGGTATAATGGAGCCATCATGGAATAATAGTAAAGAAGGAGCAGAAAAGTAATGGAGGTATCAAGAAATTAAATGTAGTGGGAATCTTGAGTAATACAAGGATGTATTCAAAAGTAGTAGTATTGCAAGGCGGTTGTAAATGGAGGTATTATTAAATACATTGAAGTGGTGGCCTGGTGTATTGGATGGAGGAATCTAAATAGTTTATGAATGTATCATTACAGTAAGTAGAAAGGGTGTAAGGAATTTTGTATGGAAGAATTTCTTTAGAATTTATGGGAGGAATCCGGATTAGTTTATGGATGTATCATTGGGAATAAGTAGGATGCGTACACCTTTTTTGATAATTTTGTATGTAGGTATTTTTCTGCTCTTCTCTTTTCTTTTCTTTACGGTTTGAAAACCATGCTCATGATTTTAAGCAAGCTGATGGAAATGGTACTTGGTGACAGCTATTTCAAATCAACAGTGCTTTTATTATGATCTTTCTGTCGCCTCCACCATTGCTGAAGAACATTATCGAGATGTCGAAGACGTTCTCAAGAAATTAAGGAAGGAATTTGGCATTTAACCCGGTTGAAATCGAACTCTCGCAGAAAGTTATTGAGTTCTTGGATTTCCGATTGGAAATGGAATCATTACTTGTGCCGAAGAAAAACGTAGAATTGCTCCGCAGATAGCCGTCCCCAACAGTAAAAAACAAGTACAAACTATGTTAGGATTTTTCTCTTATTTCCGTTGGATGATTCCAAACATGGCGAAGATAGGCTCCCCAATAACCTATATGCTTAACCACAGTATGAAGTTCAAGTGGACTCCACAAAGACATGTTCCCCAATCACCGATATTCTTAAGGACAGTGTGAAGTTCAAGTGGACTACACAATATAATCAGGATCTTCAAACTCAAGGATACGTTAATCCAAAATCCTTCACTTCTGTTGCCGAACTTGTCAGATAAATTTTGTCTGTTTTGTGATGGAAGCGGCCGACTTTCGGTATTTGAACTGGCTCCGAAAATTCAGGGGGAAACACTCAAAGTTGTTGCGTATCGGAGTAAGAAACTTAACAAAACTCAGGTAAAGTACTCCACTACAAAACTGCTAGCGACATCGTTGGTTCTAGAACATTTTTCTAAGTATCTGTTGACGTCTAGACAAGTACTTATGTTTACAGTGATCACAGTGCGATCTTATCGCTGTTCAAGATTACTAATTTACCAGGCATTTTGTCTACATGAGTAAATGGATTGTTTCGATTCAACCTTGTGACCTGCCACTTGCCTAGCAAAAGGATGTATGTATGCAAGAGCCTTAGTCGAATCGAGGAAAATAAACTTTACCTGAAGAATTTCTAGGAGATGAAGTGATTGAACAGGATTATTCGCTGACTCGGAAACGGATAAAGTTGTTTGTGTACGGGTCCAGCTGCAAGATGGAAAAATCGTAGAGCATAGAAAATTGGAAAGAGAAGAATTGTGTGTTGCCCAAATTTATGGCAGCAAGAAACTGAAGATGATTAGGAAGAACAAGGAAAAGGCAAGGATCAAGTTCTAAAACAAAAGTGTACCACGGTAAACTATGGTTATGAATAGAAAAAACACACTTTCGAACTCTTACCGATGGCTGTAGATACTCAACGTGGTACCAATGAAAATATCAGTTCATTTTTGAGTGACATTACTGACCTTCAAAAGTTAATCGACGCTCAGAAAGGTGATGAATCTTTAGGAAAACTCTATTCCTTATCGTTAGATCAAGAAATTCAGTTAGATTTGCGTGAGAAACAGCAGTATGATAAGCTTCTTTTAGAGTAATTCATAAAATATGAGAGTGTACTTATTCGTAGTGTTGTAGATACCGTAGAGAATAGTTTGGATACCTAGTAGTTTCAAGTTGAAGGTATTGGCAGCAAATCACAATTCAGTATATAAGTATATATGAGGAAATTAGATCTCGCTACTGAAGATAAAAACTCGATATTCCTGGCTAAACTTACACAAAGATATAAGAGACTATGTGCGCTCATGTAATACTTGCCTAAAATCCAAGTCAACCACAGAAAAGAAATTCGGTTTCATGAATTCTACTAAATTATCTCGCCTTGGGGAGTGTATCTATATCGACCTGATGAAACCACTTTGTCCATCTATTCCTATGTCTTCTGTGGTATCGATGTTTTCTCTCGTTTTATGAGGATATTTCCCTTGAGAACAATTTTTGCAAAGTCGGTGAGTGAGTGTCTAATGAACATATTTTGCGAGTCAAATGTCTACGAAATAGTCGTTTCAGACAATGAGAGTGAGTTTAGCAATAAACTTCGGATGGATGTGTTATTGCTGTTGAAGACGAAAGAGGTGCATATTACCCGGTACCGAGCGTGTTCCAATTTAACTGTAACCACCATTAAACAAGTGAAGAAAACAATCTCTATGATTTGCAAACACACAACCAGTGCATCTCCTATTTAAAACCTTTGAAATTCGCTCTCAATTGCAAAGTAATCTATTCAACGAATTTTAGTTTAGTCAGATTCCATTTTGGCCGGGAAAAGCGTGGTACGTTCGATATTGAACTAAACAATCATGTAAACCAATTTTCGGCGGATTTTTATCCACAGCATGTGCGCGAAACGGCTCAGAAAATTTCCGAGGTAAACCGCCTCGCGAATCAATTTCAGAAGCAGACTCAGGGGAGGCAAGCCAGCTACTATAATATGCACCGGAAGGAAAACCCCTTTATATTGAGTGTTAAGGTGATGTTACGTCAGGTAAATTTGTCGAACGCTGCAAAGCAAATCCAGGCTGGACTGCAACCCAAGTGGGCAGAACCCTATCCCATTGTGGAACGTGCAGTTACAAACAATTTCATTATTGAACACTGCTCAAGCAAGAAACGTATAAAGGCTCATTGTGACCACCTGCGTAGGAGTTATCCCGTACAGCAGTTAGCGGATAAACATGCTTTAACCAAGGCTTATGTGACAAGAAACTACAAACACAAGGTTAAGTATAATTTTAGAAACACACCTCAGTGATTCTGAAAACTTGAAACAAATCACACATACACAATAAGCAACAGGAGAAAATCCCTTTGGTGATAATGAAAATTGCAACAAATAATGATTCTCGCAGTTTTTGAGGGCAAAAATAAATGAACAAATGGTGATGATTTATTTTTAGTGTCTATAAATCCACGCTAAGAAGTCAAATTGAAAAAAAATATGTTTTAAGAAAACAGTTTATTTCAGGGATCAGACAAGATGATCTCTTCTTTTATTCTTGTTTTTATTTGTCATGGTGTACCAGGTGTGTAAATAAGAAACCGGAATTTGTGCATAGACGACGTTAGCTGTCACTGTGGTTACCGTAAAACTGCTTCCTTGGCGCCAATTGCTTGTTTTGACTGCTGATAACGATTTGCAACTCAAAACCAGACAAGTTTCATGTCATAGTGTAGTGTTTAAAAGCGTTGAACATGGCGCGATTTGTACCTACAAACTACGACGTGCGGACAGCATTGATTTTTTGTTACCATTTGAAGAAAACTGCTGCAGAATCGCATCGCATGTTTGTCGAAGCTTACGGTGATCATGCTCTTGGTAAGTCACAGTGCTATGCGTGGTTTACAAAATTTAAAAGTGGCGATTTTGACGTGAGAAACGAAGAACGTGGAAGACCACCTTAAAAGTTTGCAGACAGCGAATTGCAAGCTTTGTTGGATGAGGATGACGCTCAAACGCAACAACAACTCGCGGATCAATTAAATGTTACACGAGAAGCAGTTTCCATACGTTTAAAAGCCATGGGCAAGATTCAGAAAGTGGGAAAATGGGTTCCACATACATTGACTGAACGACAGCAGGAAAACCGAAAAACCGCTTGCGAAATTCTACTCGCCAGGTACAAAAAAAATAATTTCTCCATCGAATTGTGACTGGTGACCAAAAATGGATCTATTTCGAGAATTCTAAGCGTAAAAGATCATAGGTAACTCCAGGAGAACCGGTAACATCGACTGCAAGACCAAATCGCTATGGACGAAAGGCAATGCTTTGTGTCTAGTGGGATCAGAAGGGAGTGATTGGAACTGCTGAAACCTGGCGAAACTGTTAATACCCAACGTTACCGACAACAAATGATCGATTTGCATCAAGCTTTGCGTGAAAAATGCACCCTCCCACACAGAAAAACCGGTCAAGGGAACGATTGCGACGTTTGGCTGGGAAATCCTTCCGCATGCGGCTTACTCCCCAGACTTGGCGCCTTCCGATTTTCACTTATTTGCATCCATGGGACACGTACTTGCTGACCAGCGCTTCACATCTTACGAAAATGTACGAAAATGGCTTGATGACTGGTTTGCAGCACAAGAGGCACAGTCTTTTTTGGTCTGGCATCTACACATTGCCAGAACAATGTCAGAAATGTATCGCTAGCGATGGCCAATATTTCGAATAAAATAGATCTTAGCATTGTCATTCAATCACTGTGTATTTGCTGTACATAAATTACGGTTTCATATTTACGCACCTGGTATATAATGACTGTCATTACTTTGTAGAATTTTTAACAATTATATGCTTTATTGTTTTATTTGTATAGAATATGTAAATAATGTTATTTATTATTTATAGATCGACCGATCGTAGTTAATAATTAGAAAATGATGTGCACGTCAATAGTTTAAGCAGTTACGTTTAAGAGTGTATTTCTAACTGAAATTGTTTAATTGTGAAATGTGCATATGAGAGTGATTTTTCTTGTTGGTTTTAAAGCCAAAGTGAAACAAAAATAAACAAAAATTTAGTTATCTCGTCCCTCTTAGACGATTGGCAACAGTGAACCGAAGGAACATGCGCAGGGGAGGAGAGGGTAGGTGAAATCGAAGCCAACGAGTTTTGGGTGACCGCGCCTCAGTCGGTGAACGGAATGGATGTGCGTCGGAAGGTCATGGTACACTTCGCAGCAAAACAATTGCGACAGCGAACACCGTGCAACTAGGCCTCCCAAATGGCACCTTCTTATCCCATAATTGTGTCTGGTAAATAGACCCCTATTTCTCCCTCCTTCATCTCTCTCATATTAATATCAGAAAACATCATGAGTTTATTTTTTTTTTCAAAATGGACATGTATTAATATCGATACAATGAAAGAATAAAAGCGAGATCAAACAATATATATAAGTTGATGGAAGGAGAAATCTAAACACAGGCAATGAAAAATTAAAACCGATGGATATCTGTTAGACAGAGGTAGAGAAATGAGAGAGAAAAGCGGAGAGAATAAGAAGAAGATGTACAGATAAAAATATGGAATTTAATTGTAGTAAAAAAGAAATTAACATTAAAGTTAAGTTCCCACAAATCCAACAGCAAGATAGAAGTGACTTTGTATTTTGTATTTTTTTCACGCCTATTCGAATATATAGAGGCACTTGGAAACTTCATTACGTAACTTTCAAAATCAAACTTTGTGGTCACATTAAATACTCATGATTTCCAGTGAAACTTCAGAGTTTTGAGACGCATCTAGGATAAAGTGTAATACGCATGCTTTGTTTGCGCGTGGTTCGGTAGCAAATTCGGTGGGGATTATTGAACGTACTGGTTTGGAATACATTGTGATCATGGATTCCGCCAGGATTTTCAGATTGGCGGTGTAAAGTGAAAATTGGAAGGGTGTATTCTGCCAATTATTGTGCCAAGTTTGGTTTCAATCCGTTAAAAATTGCGCCATTTCTCTCTATCTCGGGTAGATTTTGCGTCAGGGGGTGACGATCGGAGAAATTATATAGAAAATGAAATACAAGATTGCTACACTTATAAATACTCTTAATTAAGTTCAAAAGGATATGTTAAAATTCAATAATTACAAGAATGAAGTAAATTTATTTAGTTTCATATATTCACCACCGTGAAGTATAGTTTTATTTAACATTTACTGAAAAGGTCATTAGTTTCATTACATATATCAAAGTTATTATATTTCGAATTAGTTGTTTACAAGAATATAAGACACAAAAAAATAGTTCTAAAACTGAATTTCTTCACGACTATCGTTACATGTGGTATCGCAACAAAATGAATCGATAATTTCTCTCATTCAGAACCTTCTCTACACAAATAATATGTTAAACTAGCAAAAAACAAGAAAATACGAGTTATTAAGGTTAATGTACAGTAACGATCTCCAACAAAAGATGGCAGAACTACCTCAGTATATGTCTAATGTATTTTCATTGTTACACGAAACTTCATTGCTGCTACTACAAATTCAAGCCTAAAGAGTTCCAATTTTTAAGGGAAGAAAGTTCATAACCAATTCAAGAGCATGATCGATGCAATTTTTAATTTTCTTTTTTGTTCATTATTGAAAGAGCTTCATTGTTATAGGTTTTGATATTCACAACAACAATGAAGCTATTTCAACAATGAAGAAAAACAAAAATTAAAAATCGGCATCGATCATGCTCTTGAATTGGTTATGAACTTTCTTCCATGAAAGTCTGAACTCTCTAGGCTTGAATTTATAAAAGCAGCAAGGAAATTTCGTGCAACGATTAGAATACATTAGACATATACGGAGATAGTGCTGCCATCTTTTGTTGGAGATCACTGCTTTACATTATCCTTCAGTAAGAAATACAGTGTTTAATAAATAATTAAATTGGCTATGCACTGTTATGTAATGTAAATGGTCTTTGCTGTTGACTTAGCTACTATTTCTATGTAGTGCAACTCTAATATAGAAAACTTCGTATTCATTAAATATGCCTATTGCCTAAAATACAGACGTTCGGGATGTCAGAAAGCTACTACATTCTTCATTATTTAAGTTTTCAATAAAATGAAGCATGATTAAATAATTAGACAGCGTTATGCATTACTAGACTAAGTTTCTTAAATTGTTTCTATATGGCGTATTCTGTTGGTGAATAATATGAACTATTTTTAAAAATCACTATCAATGTATTGGCAACGGTTGACAAGAAACATTCATAAAGGTTAAGTAAGTGCTCATGAACTGTAGGCTGAATTATCTCTAAACAAATTTTTGGTGCTTGGTCTAGTGATGCATAACGCTGTCCAATTATCTAAGCAAAATATCTAAATTACCAAACTATGGATATTATTTGAGCTCGAATGGAAAATAAACAATAAAAATATTCTAAGATTATTGATTATTGGCCGGAGTTAAATTAAACTACCTTTAGGTTTTAGTATTATTGGAAGCTTCCTTACATTTTATTGGTTTTTCAAGTATATTCATTCATGATAACTAATCCTTATACTCGTTACGGAACATCCTCTGATAAAGTGAAAAATACTCACCGTAGTTAATTACAACATAAAACGAAACGAATGTCTGAATATTAGAAATGGGAGGCTAAACTATGTCATGTTAGAAAAAACACAATTGTAGTAGTAGTTATAACATAATTACACAAATCCAGGACTATCTCTATTAAGATACCTGCCGGCTGATGTGAACACGGCCGTGCTAAGCAAGAGTGCCGTATCTACATTGAACCTCAAATCGAGAAAATGAGCATCAAAGTTTCTGCTCCTGACGCTTCATGTATGAAAATTTCCTAACAAAATTCATATAGCACTCTGCTCAAAAATGTATAGAAAATCATATAAAGTTAGTAAAATCGAAATTAAGTTTGAAGAAATCATAAGAAACAGTTAAAACTAAAAAAAAAATGTTACTTACCGCTTTTTTGGTATGCACAGGTCCATTATTAGTTTAGCATGAAATGCCGTATCTACACGTTGGAAATTTGCAAGATGAAAATACTTACTAGGTTGGGAAAATATAATTTTCGATAACGCAGAGATGCAGTAAAATTGGATTTTATTGTAAATAATACAATAATAAACACAAGTGGCAAAAGCCGGCCGGGTGGTCGAGCGGTCTGCGGCGGTAGGCTATCGACTCAACGGTCCCGGGTTCGAGTCCCGGCTGGGGCATGGGTGTGGATTTAACACTTAACAGCTAAAGGCAAATCGTGACGGGCCGAAGTCCAAAGTTACTAAACTGGCCCATATAAAAATAAAAGTTTACCAAAGTTTACCAAAGTTACAAGTGGCAAAAAAAAGAAAGGTGTTCTTAACTCGAAACTAGTTTGTCAAATTACTCAGAACATAAAATTGCATTTCAATTTCAACTAACATGTTCTCACCCTGTTCAGTTTGCATTGTCGCCTGTCGGTCCAAAATTTTCTTCGATTTTCTGGAATGACTTGTTTCAAGGTGACCAAAATATTGTCTCTCTTGCTTGCAGGGAAACCTAATGACCCTTTCAGTGCATCTGGAAAATACATTCCATTTCTTCGAGACGCCTGCTTCTTCAAGAAATCGAGTCTTAAAATTTTCATCTGGTTTTAGGTTGTCTTGTACAGAAGCCTTTTTTCACCTCGCACTGCTTTAACTTGCACAGTGTCTTATAAATACACTCGAGGACACTGGTTCTTCAGCTTGGCTTGTGAAGAATAATTTCTCCATTCACAAAAGTCGTTGACACCCATGCTGATAACTGCCACATGTCCTTTATTAGGCTGTTGAACTGCAGTAACGAAGTCTTCGAAATCGTATGTTTTTCCTTGCTTTTTAAGAGACAGCTCAACTTGATGGTGAAAACTGTCTGCTGACATGAATGAGTGTCCTGGTTCGATTGGATATCACTAGAGTTGGCCATCATTACTAGCAAACTGTAGAAACACCAGTTCTTGTTCTGACTTGCACAGTTATCGAGCCACAAGATTATTGAAGAAGAATCTCTCTGCTTGGTGAGAAACTTATAAAATGTGTTAATAATATCCTCCTTACATCGTCCTGTAATTGCATCATGCCAGAGAAGGGCATATGGTTTTAGTGAAGACTTCTTTCCTACTGGAGCAAACGTCTGATTGTAGGCTATGAGACGAGTTGTAAATAACACTTTTTGAATGTGTCAATTGGCGGTAACATTATTATTTTCTGTAAATCACAAAAAAAGCAAACAACACCATCACTGAATTTCCCTTCAGCATACTCGCGATAAAGCGCACGTGAATCTCCTGCTAAAGTTTTGTGTTCCTTTCATGATTCACAAACATTACATTGGTCACATAAGTTGCTTTCATCATATTCATGTAAGTTGAACTCTTCACATTTTTTACATTCTTCACCGCCCAATTTTGCAAAATAAATATTTTGTTTACACACTGTACGTCGGTATAGTTCATAGGAAATCTTTAGTTTGGGATGTGTTGCAATAAAATCTTGGTGCATCAGGTTCACATCACTAGGTAAACATGGGACAAAAGCAGCATGTTTACAACGATAGTGTGAAATCGAAGGATTAAAAGATTCAATGTGCTCGATGATCAAGTCTTCGGGACCGTTATTAACTGATGGCTGCTTCCCTCTGTTATCCTGTGTAGATCGAATTGCACCTTTTGGAGTTTTCGACAAGATATCGTGCAGAACTCGGTCATTACTGGTAGTAGGTTTGTACCCCAAGGTTGTGAGGAAAATGTCTTGCACACCTCACGACTAATATTTCCGTATCTTTGAGGAAGTAGAGAAAAGAATTGGTGATGTTCGTCTTTTCACGGCCAACCTTTCACATATCGGTAAATGCAAAATAAATGTTCGCCTCAGACCAGGAGAGGTCCCAAAATTGCGAGTTGATGTCTTTCCGTCGGTTCTCATCAATCTTAGTAGCACATTTCTTTTTGCACGTATTATTACATCCAGGTCGAACAGTGTGTGCAATTTTCAAGGCTTTCTTTTTCAAACTAATTCTTTCTGCCACACTGCAACTCTTCATCTTCTTTTTCGGCATGTGTTCAAGGGAAGTTTGATGAGGACCTAAGTGTTCTGCGTCATCAATCCTTTCCACATCTTGTTCCTGTACTGTAGGTACCGTGTCCATTTCTTGTGGGGACGAGACATCAACTGGAATATAATCAACGGCTGAAATTGTGCCAATTGCACCATTACAATTTTTGCTATTCAGAGGCAAAGAATAAGTGCTCTGAAATGTAACTAGTGGTGAAATTGATTCGTTAGAAGCTACAATTTCTGTTACACTTTCAAAAATATATCGTCAAACCGAAGGTCTTGCAATTCTGTATATTCCCTATTAGTACTCACCGAAATATCTTCAGACTCCACCAAATTATTTGACTTCGTAATGTCTTCAATCTGTTCCATTGTCCCCACATTCCCTCTTTGTACTAAAGGACTGCTTTGCCTGACTAAAGCCAAATCCACAATAAGTCTGGACCGACTTAATTCATTAACAGCAGTATGGGACATTTTTACTGAACATAAAAAAGACTACACAATTCACTTTCTATTACCTTATTACGAATTCTTTAAGATTATACTGTGCACAGAACTGCAGAGCACGAAGTCACCTACCGAAAACAACAGCTTATTATGCAGAAGCGCCAGTTGTGTCGTTTGAATGAACTAGCTGACTACGGTGCCGTATCTGTAGCAACAATTAAAGCACTGCACATCACAAACGCAGTATCTACACTATGCAAAGAATAAACGCCGTATCTGCGTGTGAGAAACTGCATTTTTACGTAGTAGAGTGTAGATACTGCATTCTTCCTGTGTAAATGATGTATTTTCTATGAAGATACGGCAATCCCCATGGGTATATAAGCATTTCTGTTCAAGTTACGGCTTTTTGCGCTACACCAATGGAAAGAGCAGGTTCGAATTAGTATAGATTCATATCCAGCTTAATTTTCGAAATGTTTACACTTTTGCTTAGCACGGCAGAACAGCTGATGAACCCAAGCTTGCGAAATAAAGCATTTTGTACAGGTAAGTAGCCGTGCACTTAAATAAAATGAAATCAGTCGCATGCGATTTAACCAATAGATTCTAATTAACGTGTAAAATGATCATGCCGAAAAAAAATTGCAATTTTTGATTACCTACTGACTTGAACAAGTCATCATATGACCAAAATATGTCGTTCGCTCTTATCGTCATTCGACCTTTTGTGATTCAAACTTTTTGTCATTCGCTCTTTTTGTCATTCGACCTTTTAGTGATTCGACCTTTTTGTCATTCGACCTTCTTGTGATTCGACTTTTTGTCATTCGCTCTTTTTTCATTCAACCTTTTTGTAATTTACCCTTTTTGTGATTCGCTCTTTTTGTCATTCGACCTTTTTTTTATTCGACCCTTTTGTCATTCGCTCTTTCTGTCATTCGACCTTTTTGCCATTCACCCTTTTGGTAGTCGCTCTTTTTGTCATTCGCTCTTTTGGCGTTCGCCCTTTTAGTAGTCGCTCTTTTTGTTATTCGCTCTTTCTGTCATTCGCTATTTTCCCATTCGCCCTGTCGGTAGTCGCTCTTTTTGTCATTCGCTCTTTTAGTAGGTCGCCCTTATTGTCATTCGCCTTATGTGTATTCGCTTTTCTGGAGTCGCTCTTTTGTCGTTCGCTCGTTTTACATTCGGCCTTTTGAATATAGAACCAACAGTATTCATAATATGTGTCTGTTTACAAAGTCTTGTCCCTCTTGGATCAAAACTGTTGCCCAGCAATTTTGCCCATGGAGAAAATCGAAATCCGGGCCGTACCTTTCTGTAGGTATTCATATTATACTTCTACCTACGAAGTTTCGCAGCGCTGCCTTAGAAATTGTTGGAGATAATTATTTTTGAATTTTGGTATTTAATTGCATGGGCGATTACAGCACAATCTAGCGTCCGAGATTTAAAATATTTCTGAGTACTCATTGACCTTAAGCTCCAATAAGTTAATATGGACATACCACGTAGGTTGATACCTTCTTCCCTCTCACTGAAGAGTGTTCGCTAAAAGACATCATTCCACAGACATGTGACGTATTAATGCCATAGATGTCCGTCTGGTCCATAAATGTAAGTTTAAAAAGATAAGAACATTGACAATTTTGGGGAAAACATCAAAATTATCGAAAAAAATAAGGAGTGAAAGCAGAAGTTCAGTACGTATCTATTGAGAAATATCTTCTGGTGAGGAGGGGCCAAATCAATTATGCTCATTCTTATAATAATGTCATAAACAATTGCAACATGAACTGAAATTGTTCACGAGTGGTGGTCGCCCTGGGACACTGAAAAGTGTCGAAATAACACAGCCATTTCTTGTCCTGTAAAAAAATCGCAGTGTATACCTTGTGAAAGCACTGGATGTATAGTTGGTAAAAAAAAAAAAAAAAAGCGTTTGAACAAGTTTAACAAAGAAGAGAAACAGACTGTATCACACGTAAAACATGACCAATTATGAAATTTCTTGCCCTTTTATGATAATTTGGATGCCCTCGATAGAGTGATATAGAAATAACTACCACTCGATACACCTGTAAGATAACGGGCAACGAAAAAGTAACGACTACGTAAATACATCGCAAAAAATATCTGGGCAAACCCATACTACTCTCGAAAGATATGTCCTAGGTATCCTTTTGTGTACAAGAGTAGTATGCGTAGTGTATTGAAGCAATCCACAATTCCACACCACGTTAGGCATAAAGAAGCAATATGGGGAACAAAATGAGTGGAAAATCATTGAAAAAAACTCACTTTAATTTCAAATTACGTTCGGACGGTAAAAGGTACTGAGAAATAGACAAGCTTGTTGGAAATCCATGCTCTACCGTTAGATACATCATAAAGAAACAGAACAATTATTGGGAAATAGAATCCACTTTTGCCAACCAAGGAAACCAACTACCCGGAACGAAACCTACATTCTTCATTCTGTCAGCAAAACTCAAGGAATTAGTGCTAAAGACTTTTCTACTTCACTCGCCCAGGACACGTAAGTTAATTTTACACCACAAATAATTCAAAATTCATTGAAAAAATTGAATTCAGAAGATGTGTATCCAGAGTATGATATTGTCCACTGCTCCACTCCATTAATACTTAAACAACACGAAAGCATAACAGACCCTCCACCTTTTTTAATGATAGAACGTCCAGACATTTCTCCTGCCGGTAGGACAATGATGTTTCCTGCTCGCAGTACAACGGTGTTCATATGTGTGTCCTGCTGGTAGCACACAAATGCACTGCCAGTAGGATGCTATATAACAGTGTAGAGAAATCATGGCCCGTTTCATTTAGAACGAAATTTATTCATTAGTAGTACGTGTCGTCTAACCACCGAGTAGTTCAAGAGGTGGCGCACATGTTTGTAGCTTTCTGAAATTTAATTTAGTACTTGTACCGTCTTGTAAGAGAAAACTTTTTGTATTATTTAACGACAAATATGAATCTATGTGTACTGACTAAATTTTACATTCAACTAATACCTAGTTTGTTAATCGTTTAATATTGTAATTCAACAGTCAGTGTAACATATACGGTATAATACTACCTAATGACCCGGCGGGACCTGTAACACACAGTCAGAAGACCATAGATCGATCCAGACAGTGGTTGTATTGTTTCTCAGAAAATACAGCAAACAATTGTCTTAATCACGTGAGTTTTGTTCTTAATTTCTTTTCAGCATCGAGGGATTCCTCAAGAGATCGCTTCTTTTGTTAGCTGGAGTGGATCTTGAAGTGTGAAATATTTCTCCATTGGGCATACCAAAATCTTACCTTCCCTAGTTAGTGCACTGTAAACGACCATCTCTCTCTCCGAGGGTTGGAATTTGCAGTGCTGTGTTTCTATACCTAACCTGTGGGTCGCGTGTGACAGTTTCTCGAAGCAGGAACGGAACCAGTACCTCATATATCTTTTTCTACACCAGTGGGAGGACCGCGTTGTGGGCGACCGTTTCTCTACGATAGGAACGGAACTCACTTCGTGTCGATTATCTCACACAACCTTGAGGGATAGCATCTTTGGGTGACCGTTTGTTTCTCCTCGTTAGGAACGGAACCTAAAGAGTGTGGTCTCTCCACCTTAGTTCCATCACTTCACCACACTTCCCAGTGTCAAGCTTGCTCGCTGCGTCGCTGAGGCTAACAACGCAAAGGCGGTTATAGCTAGTATTGTTATCTGTTGTGAAGACATAATTGTTATTTTTTAGTGTTTGTTGTTTTATTTTAAAACACTCACTTACGCATTCAACAATGGACAGGGTTTCAACGCTGATAACGAAAGAACGATGACGCCACCTTGCACCATTCAGGTCTGCAGTAGAGCTTCTCTATGCCCACTATATGGATTAAATTTCGTCCTACTGTCAATACGCCAAACCATTCATTTCCACAGTTTCTCTACGTACTACCGGTAGGACGCAATATAATTCTGATAGGACACTTGGACGTTCTATCATTAACAGTTGGAGCAATATTCTTATTTCTGAAAGCTTCATTCTTTTTTCGCCACACGTCCTGATATCCATCACTTCAATACACGTTTATCGTAGTCTCATCCTAGAACAAAACCTCTTCCCAAATTCCTAGGCACTCAAATTAATATTTCTTGAAAAAATAGTCCTTGTGCTTCCTGCTTTCTTCTTATACGTATGTTTTGTTCTGGCTACACATCTTCTGAATTCCAGGTTTTGCAATGAATTTTAAATTGTTTGTGGTGCAAAATTAACTTGCATGTCCTGGGTGAGTAAAGTAGAAAAATCTTTAGCACTAATTCCTTGTGTTTTGCTGACAGAATGAAGAATGTAGGTTTCATTCCGCGCAGCTATTTTCCTTGATTGGCCAGAGTGGATTCTATTTCACAATAATTGTTCTGTTTCTTTATGATGTATCTAACGGTAGAGCATGGATTTCCAACAAGCTTGAATATTTCTCAGTACCTTTTACCGTCCGAACGTAATTTGAAATTAAAGTGAGTTTCTCCAGTGATTTCCCACTAACTTTGTTCCCCCATACTGCTTCTTCTTTATGCCTGCGTTGATTGCTTCAATACACTACGCAGACTACTCTTGTACACAAAAGGATATCTAGAACATTTCTTTCGAGAGTAGTATGGGTTTGTCCAAATACTTTTTTTTTTTGCGATGAATTTACGTAGTCGTCAGTTTTTAGTTGCCTGTTATCTTACAGGTGTATCGAGCATTTTATAGCATTCTGCTTGGATTTCCTAGCTTTATATGCTGGGGATGAATCCTGCTGGAAGCTCCAGTTCTGTTCGTCGAAGAGGATGTTTTTGAGGCTCTCGACCAGTCCCTCAAGAACTGTCTTCTGGTACATTTTTGCCGATATTTAGACCCATTTTTCACAGAAATGGCGTTCCGTTATGCCCTCGTAGTTCACATCTCACCACATCATGCTTGATTCCGGATGATGACCCCTCTGGAAACCTGGAGTCTTTTCACTAGCTTTTCTAGAGCATTTAACATAATTTTATACCCTGTTATTTTGGGCATTGAAAGTCTTTCCCTGAAGACATTGAAACCGTTCCATCACTGAACAGGATTAGACGGTGACGATTTGCTGCGTAACGCATAAGCAAGCGCTTTGATTTGAGGAGCATCTATGTTTCAGTTCACTTGTCATGATGTGTACTTCATATACGTCGTCTATAAGCATAGAGTCCCAGGTCACTGCTCAACGTATGAGACATAGACATTGGTGACACGTTTAGCTCAAGCGCATCACTGACTGAGTGACTGTCTCCTTACCGGGGCGGGTTTCTGCGCACACGTACCGCCACTGCATTAAACACTTCTGGAGTCCGCACTGCGCGTGGTCTTCCTTGACTTTGGCTGTTCTTCACAGTTTCACTTTCATTGAGCCCCTGGATAGTGCGGTACTCGAACCTCTTGCTAATTTGCCTAGAGCGTTTTGAAAATCTCTCATGGTGATTTTCCTACTTTATGAAGCGCTATCACGGCTACACGATTTTCATAGTTACTTTATTCCATTGTGAACACTTAGTACAAATAACTTTCCACTTCTACAGCTCAACTAGCTAAGACTCACGTTTAATCCCACACTTCGGGAATGTGCAGGCTTTTAGGAGCGGGCCTATCGCCTCCCTTAAAAGTTGTTACAGTATTTATGCTAAGACTAGGCATAGTGCGTTTTTTGAAAAGGCAGAATATTTTTTTTTCGTCCACATACTCTCATTCTAAACAAAAACTTTTTCGTTTTTGAAATTGCTTCTGTTGGTATTTCTAGCATAGTTCCGATTTTTTTATGCCTATTTTTACATCAAGCAACTGCATAATACATGCCCGGCATACTGTTTTGCACTGTCTCTTTGAAATTATAATTTCACTCTACTTCACTCAACAACACAGAATATGCATGTCTATTTTATATTGTAAAGAAAATAAAAATATTTTAAATATATTTCTCAAGTTAAAATGTGGACGTATTTGTTGTCTATTTAACTGCGTGCATTTGATTTCCCTTGTGCTTCGCGTGATCTTGACTCATTTGCCTATTGTCTAACGTCAATCTGCGGATAGTCGGAGCAAAACCGAAGTAGTGCTTGTGCTCCCTGGACGACACTGAGTTTATTTATTTTATTTTATTGTCTTATTTTCCATTTCGAAGTTAAGGCCACAAAGGCCTTCTCGTCCACATGTACATACATAATCTATACAAGGAGTCAACTTAATATAATGGATAACAGTTAAGAAAAAAGAATGAGCACTAAGTTAGTACACACAAATATATAAAAGAAAATCATCTTGGATCCAAAATGGCGGACTCCATAAATCCATTTTCCACACTGCTTGAGCCAGAGATACGAAATTTGACATAATGATGTATTATCAAGAGTAGTTTAGGAAAACA